>JAJVDC010000121.1:0-114992 GCA_021436925.1 Neofusicoccum ribis | reverse complement strand
CGGGGCATATGAGGTGTGTAGGGGTAGGTGATGGTGTAGCGAGAAAAGCAAAGAAGGGACGCGTGTATAAGCAAAAGCAAATAAAGCACGTGATTTGCGGGCCAATGTGGTTGACAATTATGGAACACTTTATGACCTACGTCACGCAGACCTTTGTTTTGCATAAAGAAATGAGATTACCCTGAAAGCGTTTTCAGACATCAGATCAGTTATAAAGTTTTTTTGTGAGGACAAAGGGTGCTATAACAATATTACGGGGCTTGTTGACCAACAGTAAGCTTTGCCATCTTACACACATGATTCTTGAGGACATGAATCCTGATTTCAAGTGTAATGAGGGGCTTCCACGTTTCTTACGGTAGCAACGTGGAATCGCATCCAACAAAGCATGTCCAAGAACTATTTCAGAAAGAACCTTACATCATTTCTTAAAGGGAAAATGTCACACGTGCTTTCAACGAAGTGGTGGTATAATAAGAAGGACTAAGAACTTCATGCCAAAATTATTTCTCGGAATATCCTTCAACACACCACAGTTATGAAACCCATCAATACTAAGCAAGATTTCCCTGCATCACCAGAAAGGGTGATCGGCGAGACTTTTCTGGATATGCAGACCAAATGTAAAAATCAAAAACCTGGAAAGGAGCATGGTATAAACCATGGGGAAAGCTGGTGGGCGCCTGTCTACAGCGCCCCCCACTGGCAGGACTACGGCCCGACTGGGATTGGTAAATAATGGTCCACAAATATCCTAATAGGATAAATGACTTATTATTGTGTGCTAAAGCAATCGGTATAAGGAGATAACAATAACTCTGCAATTCAAGTGTATACAACGAGAAAGGCTGACCTCAGAAAAATCTACTCCCGGTGAAAGGAGTAGTTACTAGCATCTCTTGAGCAACCTAAATTTGACTTTTTCAGGTGCTCTGATCTCCAGTGTCAATGCAGCATAGGAATCTTGCACAGCTTTCCATGCCCTTTCACTCGCTTGTTCCATGACCTCGCCATTGCAGGGAACTACTTCGATTTTGTACTGTGAAACAATGGTCGCGACAGTCGCGACAAAGGTTACTTGCGCGAACTTCTTTCCTGGACAGACACGCGGTCCATCTGTCCATGGAAGAAATGAGCCTTTGACCGGAGCTCTCAGAGTCTCTTCTGCATTTGAATCTATCCACCGGGAAGGCTTCCAAAGCAGAGAATCAAGGCCCCAATAATCTTGTTGGACATGCAGTGTTGGGATATTCGCCTTTACGTCCGTCTGGGCAGGAAATGTATGTGCCACACCATCCTCTGACAAAACACCCACAGCCGATAGTCCAGTACTTTTGGGTGCCACGGTGACGGTCGGGAATAATCGAAGCGTCTCGAACTAAAGAGTGTCAACATAAAGATATCCAGTATTTGGTTCTAGAGACTTACCATCACTGCCATACAACGCCTCATCTGAGTGAAGGAGTCATATGTAAGCTGAACGGTACGAAGCTCCTCCAAAAGCCAGTCCTGAATGTCCGGATGTGCTGCCAACAGGAAGACAGCATGAGAAAAGGTGTTCGCAGAAGTTTCGTGGCCTCCGAACGTCCAGGTGAATAAATTTCCGTATAACTCCTCGTCGCTGAGGGCTTCTGACTTGGATTCCATGTTTTGCTTGACCAGATAGGTCAGAAAGTTGGTGTTCGCCTCACCATCAGTGTCTAGGGCGACTCTGCGGGAGTGAATAAACTCAGTCAGGTACTTCTTAAGCTCTCGGGAACAATTTTGCGCTTCGACAGGCTTTTTGGGTAGCCACGGGAGCTTGTAGATAAAGTCTGGAACGAAATAGAGGAGAAGAATGTTCTGTAGTTGCAACACAACCCCCAGACATTTTCGATAACTCTTTTGGTGACCGTGTGGTATCTTTTCTTTGGCTGATTCATCAAAATCATGTTGAATGCCGAATGCCGCGCTGGTCAAGACGTGTAGTGAGAGTGTGAGTGAATCCTCGACGACAGAATTTACACCGGACGCATTCGAAGACCACAGCTTCATCATCTGATTGGCTTGTCGGATGGATTCCTTCCACACAATGCGATTCACATTCTCTCCAAAAGATCTTGTGGTGATCCTGCGGTGGCGCGTCCAAGTGTCACCGCTAACAGTGACCAGACTCGGGCCGTACAAGTCCAGTATTTCTATGATTTTCAGCTCCTATATCGCACAAGCCATCTATGGAAACTTACGGGCGGAGTCACACTGCTTTCGGAAACCCTCGCGCTTCGTGAAGACCTGGTGTGCAATTGCGGCGTCCGCGGTAAACACCTCCAGCTTACCCGGCGTTGCATGAGCGAAGGTCTTGCCGTATTTTCTGTGCATGACAGATCCACGTAATCGATCGTTCCACGGCCAGTCTAGAGTACAGTGCTCAACCCATCCATTCAGAGGGACCTTTCTTAGCCACGGGACGAGCTTTTGGTTGCAGAGCAGCCAGATCGGGTTCTCTGGCCGCACCGGACTCCATACTACAGGGATGCCAATTCTCCCGGCCAGCTGAATATTTCGGAGCAGGCAAGCGGTAGACCAGACACTGTAAAACAAGAGCAGCAAACTGAGAGTTAGGAACATGATGTTTGCCAGTAGACTTGTCGTTGGCGGACAAACTTGGGTGGGAATAAGATGAACACCTCCTCGTACTTCTTGAATGGGACACTACACATTACCTACTGAGATAACCAGGGAATATTGAAGTAAAATCAGCACCATGCTCAAAATATGCCTACGGGAAGCATGCTGGATCCAACACATGATAGCAGGCCAGCATTGTGTTGTGAGACATCATTGCCGAGGATACAGGGATAGGCTGTCCGAAGATTATGAATGGACGTACTTCGGCATTGATAGCTTTGCCGCTCCCGACAACCATTTAGGCTCATGGCTAGTTTCAGAATCAGGCCATACAGGCAATAGGGAAAGTCTACATCAGAGCTCTAGACAAAAGACCGGACCGGTTTGCCGTATCGGATGGTATAGGCCAACAGCGGGCCGAGCTCTCTAATCAACCCGAAGCAGTTCGGTTATTACCTTTGCCACCGAAGATACTCGCAATACAGGACCACCAACCGGGGCAGGATTATCCCATTTAGCTTGCTTCTAGAACTTCGCTTCAAGCTGATCCCACATTCTGTCTTGAATTACATGCACAGACGGCCGGTATGTACAATCATGTTGTCACGAAAGACAAGCGACACTTGGGTTGTATTGAGATTATCGGTAAGATTCGAAAACGTATGATTTTGTTTGCTTAAATGTTGGAAACGTGTGGAAAAGAAATGTGTGCGGTATCTAAGTACTGCAATCATCCGCTAGTATTCAAATACATATACAAAAAACGAGCTCAAAGATCCACAGGCCTGCTTGATCTAATGCGTTCTCCATACAGACGGAATATAAGAGGCACTGGAATAAGCGCTATCCCAATAAATGCAAGAAGGCTATTTCCCCAGTTCAATCCCAGCTTGTCGTACATATTCAGACTTGCAAGAGGAAGCAGTGCCCCAGACACGGAGCGCAGAACTGAGTTTGCAGCTAGGGCCGAAGCTGCCTGAGCAGTGAAAGCATCTACAAGATACGTCTGAATGCACATCTACTACAATTAGCAACACTGTGGGAGGTGAGAAAGAGGACTTACGTGGATGCACAATCCTCCAAAGCCAATTACCATCGTTCCAGCAATCGGGACAGCCCAGTGCACATGATACTGTGCCGTCCAGCCATACACGAGTAGGCCGACAGGCAGGCAGAGGGTTGGCAGAACCACCCATGCAGGTAATCTGTGTTCGGGTTTCAACGGTTCCCCACGAGCTTTCATCCGCTTCAGTGAGGCATCGCTAAGCGTTCCCACCAAAACAAGCCCCATCAGCATGCCCACGCCGATTCCAATGAACGCCAGGCCAACGATGCTTGGACCAAAACCGTACTGTTTCTCAAAAACAAACGTGAAAGTCGCGAACAGAAGGTAGAGGATCCCGAATATGAATGCAGAGTAGAGGGACATTGCCGCAACAATTGGAGAGCGAACCAGCATCTTGGTAGGGCGAATCGTCGCCCGCCGCAAGAGCTCTCGTTTGGTCAGTCCCATATCCAGCTTGCTGTGCAGGTCAGGATTGCCGCTTTCTTCACGCAGACGCGCTGCCTTCCGCGCGAGGATGATGGGGGCATATGTTTCTCGGAAGCAGATCAGGCAAGCTATAGAGATAGCGCCAGCCTGATGTTTCACCCCTCAGTCAGCGTGAAGCTCGAAAATGTCGACCCGGGACGTACCAAGATGGCGAGCAACCAAAAGACCCATCTCCAACCCATGGCTTCGACCAGAAAGCCGCCGCAGATCGGCCCAATGACTGGTCCCAGAAGCGGACCCGTTGCCCACACAGCCATCGCGCCGCCTCTCTTCTCCGGTGGCATAAGATCGGCGATAGTGCCACCCCCGATCGTTAAGCATGCGGCACCAAAGCACCCAGCGAAGAAGCGAAATATGATGAGCATATTCAAAGACTGTGCCGCCGCGCAAGCGACTGTGAATGCGACGAACCCAACATTACTGACGTTGTATAAAGGGACTCGCCCAAACATTTCAGAAAGTGGTGCAATCACAAGAGGTCTAACATAGACGTTACTAATCGCACAAAGCAAGTTAGGACGTGTTGACTCACCCCAGAGCAAACCCAAGAATGTAGATGGAGACAACCAGAGTGGCCAAAACGTCGTTTGTGCTGTCGAAAGTACGGAGGACCTGCGGAACTCCAGGTGCGAACATTGACGAGGCCAGAGGACTTGGCTGTACTGTTAGCCGTCCTTTAAGAGAACGTGAAGGGAATTGAGAAGATGAAAAGAGATACATACGTGACTAGCGTAATGAGAGACAGCAAGCAAATGGTCGTCCATTTTCTGGCAGAGGACCAGTTCATAGGATTGGAGGCATCCGTCTCATTGTCCCAATATACAGCATTAGGATCCTCCTCGAGGCCACTGTCTAGTTGGACCTTTCTATAATCTTCAACTTTATCTTTGAGATATTAGACCAGGCGGTTATAGTGCTTTGGGCGTGTAGATACATTACCTTGCTCGAAAGCAACCTTGGAAATGTAAGCGCTCGACCTCTCATTATTCCCATAATAGACACCTGGTCTAGCGAATTCGGTTATATCAGTATCAGCCCCGCGTCTGAAAGCTAGCTCCAGTGCATAGTCGATGAGGTCGCGGCTTGAGAAAGGCGCGGTGGGGAAAATTGGGGAATCGACTAAGACAGCAGATCCCCTTTTGCTTCCGTCTTCAGACATCGTTGCTGTGATCTTTGGATCTCCGTAGGGATTTGTCTGCGAGTCGTGCGCAGAAGCTGGAAGAGACTCTTTAGAGGCTTAAGAACAAGGCAAACTACTTTACATGACTGCCGCGGACGCTCCATGGATTGGCAATTTTCTAGCTCCAATGGATAAGTCACATGTGTCAATTTGGGCCGTTACGAAGTTACATTAGTGGCAGGCGGCCTAGACTGGCTACAGAATTTCGCCATCTCCAAGTGATCTGATATTTGTACCATTAGAGTTGGGGTTGAGTAATAAGGTTACGAAGTTGCAACCTAACCAGCTTGTTGGTAGTTGGAGATTTCAAATAGAGTATAGAGCAGTGAAACGAACTTGTAACAATCGAGGTAATTGTCAGGGAACTTTGTTATTATAGAAAAACGGTTACGCTACATGTGCGGATTCGCGACTCAGTAAAAACCGACCACGAGACTTGCCACCGATTGCCAAACTTTATCTTGAGCGACGGCCGTCCTAATGCATATGACCGTCACGGAACCCCATATGCATGGGTCTTTAATGAGCCAAAGTCTATTTACAAGATTGGTTCTCTCGCCTCAAACAGCAACATGGTTCCCACTACGCTCCACTTCACGCTCTTGAACGCCTTCTGTAAGGGCCTTGTGAAGCTCTGAGCCTCATCGTCATAGTTGTCAAAGACACCGATAGAGTTGTGCCAAGCCATGATAAGCCGTCCAAGCATATTGTGCTTTACTCCTTTACCCAGGACAGTGGTACCAAATAGAACGCCGCGGTCCTCGTCGAGTAGACTTCGCAGCCTTACGAGCGCTGCAGCCTTGCGAGCAGGTGGGCCTGGAAGGCAATGCAACAGCAGCATGACGGAGATGGCGTCAAATTGTCCACCGAGGTCATCGTTGGAAAGTGGCTGGTCGGCAAGGAAGTCGGCATGAAAAGTCGCACAGTGAGTATGAGGATGTGCTTTGCGTGTACGGGCTGCAGCCGTGTCAAGGCAGTTCGTGTTGAGGTCGACGAGCACGACATCCTCGGTTTGATCCAGAGGAGCGTGTTCCAGGAAGAAGCCTGTGCCGACACCAACGTCGAGAATATGATGGGAAGAGTTCCGTGACACGGAAGCTTCAACATTGCCGTTGTAGAAGCCGGTGAGTTTCGTGAAAGTCGGGCATCCCCAGGCGTACTTGCAGTAGAGCCCAAGCACGAGGCGATCGTATACGAAGCGAAGGATCCAAGAAAAGTACAAGGCCGCGCCCGCGGAAGTATTAGTCAAAGTCATTGTGACAGAATCTGTGCTGAAACGGCGGAGGAATTTGTCTCTAGTCTGAAGTCACCAGGAGGATATATATGTTCATCGTAGCGAGAGCATGTACCAAACTCGGTGGTTGAAACAACATCACGCACTGATATTGTTATTCTTGACACGTGAAGCGGGGAAGCCACTATTCCTAACTGAGCCCGGAGCCCCATTGTGACAAAGCCTCAGGATTTGAGGCTTAGTAGAATGCTAAATTGATCTCATCCCGTGGGGCCAAAGTGATGTCACTTCCCAAGCGGGGACTGGCCTGCACATACTTTTCCACCAAGTCTGTCCCAGCGCGGCGGTGCTTCCGATTAAAGGGTTTGCCAGCCATCCTCAGCTCTACTCGGCTATAATGCTGGAAAATGCGGATCAGCACGTAGCTAATCTCGGTCAAGGCAAATTGCTGCCCGACGCAAATGCGCGGTCCGCCGTTGAATGGAATATACGACCAAGGCTTTGGCTGCCACTTATCCCAACGCCTGGGGCGGAAGAGATGAGCAGACGGGAACTGACTACTTTCAGCAGGGTACAGTTCTGGCCTCAGATCTGCTCGAGATTTAGAAGGTGGTACTCTGCTTGCCGGGATACTTACGAAGTACGTGAGTTGAGTAGACAACAGACGTCCCTCTTGGGATTCCCACGGGTGAATTTCCATTTGGCCCACCTCCACGCGGTAGATTCGTGTCACTAAGCGCGACACGGACGTTGAAAGGTACAACCGGGTATAGGCGAAGAGTCTCATTGACAATGTTTTGCACCAGCTTCATACTCTTCAAGTCAGAGTACGTGGGCATGCGGTCGAAACCCAGGTGTTGCTCGATTTCGCGTCGGAGATCGTCAACAACGGCGGGGTTGCGTGCCAGCTCGAAGAAGCAAAACGAAAGCGTCATGGCAGTGGTATCGCGGCCAGCGATAAGCACCGTCACCACCTCGTCGAGGAGTAGCTTTTCATCACTAGTCGAAGAGGCGCATGAGTGGAGAAAGGTGTAATACTCGTCCTTTTTATCCCGGGTTTGGAGCTCTTCGGGGGTGAGAGCTGCGGCGTCAACCACGTTCGACTTGATAAATTCTTTCAGAGCGCCGATGCGACGCCGAAACTCTCGCCGAGAAACTAGAAAGTTCAACGGCCCGGCGCGTTCGATGAGCGCTTGTTTGTGCCGAATGAAATCAAACGCATCTGAGAAGTCGTTTTGTCGGTCTTTCAGGGCGTTGAAGGAGCGGCCAAAAGAGAAGTCTCCTGAAGCATCCAACGCAAAGCTGGTGATCGTGAGTAGGTATGGACGACAAGACGACAGGTGAAATCAAACCGGGAGAATATATCCTTAACGTCAACAGTTCGGCCATTTCCAAGGAGTGGAATCATTTCCTGGACATGGCGTTCAAAACAATTCAAGCCACTGATCCTTTCTTTAGTGAAGTACTTGCGGACCAGCTGCCTCGACTCATGCCACCTCTGGCCATCGGCTGTAAAAATACCTGAGGTCCAGGTATCAGTGGTAATTCATTGAATCGAGTCAGAGACCTTACTGTCTCCCATGAGGTCGTTCCAATCTCGATGCATCCTCGCCCCTTTCCCGTACTCGGAGAACTGTGTGGCTAGCATAGCCTTCACATTTTCGGGATCGGCAGTGAAGACCCAGCGGGTACCACAAAGTCTCATTTCAAAGGTAAATGTGTGATTTCTTGCGTTCGTCGTGCGTTCAAACTGCTTATACATGAACTCGAGATTTTCGTCCCTCAGGGAGTGCGAAATGATCTGAAAGATGAATGAGAGCCCTGAGTGACAGTGTCAGCTCTTGATCTCGTTTACAGAAATGAAGGTAACAATACCAAATGGAAGCAGTGACCTCAGACTTTCTGCATGGCCGCCGAGGTTCCGGATTTTGATCTCCTCTTTGATGAATGTGAATGTGAAAGTGACTGCCCACGCTGCCGCCACCGTAGCCGCAATCAGCACGGGCAGAGATAGCTCCTGGATCATGTTGGAATTGTGGAGCTGGATGAAAGTCACTTGGGGGTACGTCGATAGCCGTGAAAGAATGGTCCCCTTCTTTCAAGACTTTTTTTTTTTTTGAACAAGATAGACTAGCGGAGGCTAAGTTCCGCTACTGATAATAGTTCTCCGCTCATTCATCGTCTCCAAACATACGCGGTTTGATACGCAGACGGAATACCTTTCACGTACCAGGGACTAGACGATCGATGAGATGCCTCGGTAATTTTAAACCTTTCTCCCTTGTCATCGGCTTTAAACGAGTCTCCAGTGTGGGATCAGGGGATGTATTCCGGGTGTACCATTCAAAGCTTATTCACGGACCCAACGGTCTTGAACTCAAATAACGGCGACAACTACCCTGTGGTGTACCCCTTGTATGACCCCATGCTTAAGTATACTCTGAAGGGTGGGTGCAGCAAACACGAAAGGAAAAGTTGTGATAAAGTTATCTCAGTTCAGGCACGCAATGATCATGGGCTGATTGTTGCTGGTGGAGTGTCCTTTGTAAGCACTTAGCAACAGATATGTCAGCCGATTGTGGCACCCTGGAAGAACAGATCAAGGCATCACTGCGATTTGGGCTGGAGTTTCGTATCGAGGGTACGATGGTGCAAGGTGATCGATCTACCGTTCCAGCCACACTGGTACATATTTACCTGAAGATTCCTACATTTGGGTAGCATGAAATTCCATGGAGTACTCACAACTACTGTAACAATTACTCGTTCATACCGTACCAGATTAAGACAATGGAAGGAGACAAGGTCGAACCTATCGCGATCATAGGACTTAGTCTGAAGTTTCCGGACGATGCTACTTCGGCCGAATCATTCTGGAAAATGCTAGCAGCGGGTAGATCCGCTTCAAAGGAGATCCCTCCCGAACGGTTCAACGTTGACGCATTTTACCACCCGGATCCGGAGCGACTTGATAGTGTATGCACCTAATAAATTCATTTCTAGGCGAGCGCTGACAGCATACTCCAGTTTCACGTGCGACGAGCCCACTTCATTGAAGAAGATCTGGCGGCCTTCGATGCTCTATTCTTCAATATGTCGCCTGCAGAGGCGCAGGGCCTTGATCCTCAGCAGCGTGGTCTCCTCGAAGGGACATATCACGCCCTGGAAAATTGTATGTAGTGTCTTCCTTTACACACAGACAAATACTGAAATGCGGTCTGCATTGCAGCCGGAATCCCAATACGTGCAATCGCTGGCTCGAACACGTCTGTCCACGTGGCATCCTTTGGCCGTGACTGGGATGCCATGATCAGCCAAGACACTGAGTTCCAGTCCAAATACACAGCGACTGGGACCGGCTCGTCTATGCTCTCCAACCGCATCAGCCACTTCTATGACCTCCGTGGTCCCTCTCTCACTGTCGACACTGCTTGCTCGAGTGGACTCTATGCCTTCCATCTCGCATGCCAGAGCCTCAGGCTCGGCGAGTCGGAAATCGGCATCGTCTCCGGTTCCAACACCTACCTCTCTCCGCACGCCATGAGCGTCCCCCTTTCCAACGCCGGATTCCTATCCCCGGACGGACGCTGCTACAGCTTCGACCACAAGGCCAACGGATACGCCCGTGGAGAAGGCTTCGGTACCGTCATCATCAAGCCCCTGCGCAACGCCATTCGTGACGGCGACACCATTCGCGCCGTCGTGCGGGCCTCGGGCGTCAACCAGGATGGCCGGACGCCCAGCATCACCCAGCCCAGCGCGGTAGCCCAAGCGGCAATGATCCGCGCTACTTATGCCGCTGGAGGTCTGGACTTCGGTACCACGCAGTACATCGAGGCCCACGGCACGGGTACAAGCGTCGGAGATCCATTGGAGGCCCAAGCAATCGGCGAAGTTTTCCGTGACTCTCGCGAAGCCGTTCCGCTACATGTTGGGTCCGTAAAGACCAACATCGGACATCTGGAAGGTGCCAGCGGCCTTGCAGGCCTGCTGAAGACCGTGCTAGTCTTGGAGAAGGGGCTCATCCCGCCCAATGTCGGGTTTGAGAAACCGAACCCGTCTATTGACACTGAAGGACTTGGCATACAGGTGCTTTGTTGTCCATGCTATTATGAGTCCATGTCTGATTACGTATAGTTTCCGACCCAACTCACGCCGTGGCCGACAGCCGGACTCCGCAGAGCTTCGGTGAGCTCCTTTGGATACGGTGGTTCGAATGCGCATGTGGTTATGGAAGATGCGTGCAACTACCTGCGCATTCGAGGTTTGAAAGGTCACCACAGCTCTGCGGACTTCGCAGATTACCCAGATTCAGGAAGGAATGGGGTCAAAAATGGACAATCCAACGGAATCACCACTGGGAATCTCAACGGGAACACCGTTAATGGCTTCAAAGGACTTCTTGTCCTCTCCGCTGCAGACGAGCAAGGCCCCCAACGGCAGGCAGATGCTTTGCAGAAACACTTTGCCACTATTTCATTCGAGGATCACAGCACGGATAACTTCATGAACACTTTGCAGACCCTGTACCAACGGAGATCTTCCCTTGACTGGAGGTCTTTTTCGATTGCTGGATCGACCGACGAACTTGCCCTCGAGCTGGCAGAGAAGGTATCCCCGAGTGTCCGAGCATCCAAGCCGCCAGAAATACATTTCATTTTCACTGGGCAAGGAGCACAATGGCCCCAGATGGGACTGGCGCTCATGTGCTACCCTGTGTTCAGACAAAGCCTTGAAGACGCTGATGCATACTTGGAGGCATTGGGTTGTCCCTGGTCTGTGCAAGGCAAGTACTCCTCGCATTCCTGGTAGACAAAGCTCAAATTCTGACTGCACTAAACGAGACAGATGAGCTTTATCGTCCCGCAGAATCAACCAACCTACACACTCCTGGATTTTCGCAGCCGCTCTGCACATGCGTTCAAGTCGCACTTGTTGAACTTTTGAGGAGCTGGAATGTTCGACCGTCATCAGTTTGCGGACATTCCTCAGGCGAGATAGCAGCAGCATTCTGTGCTGGCGCGGTAAGCCGCAAGTCCGCCTGGAAAATTGCCTTCTATCGTGGTCTCCTCTCAGAGAAACTTTGCTCAGATGAGACGCGCGAGGAGACGACTATGATTTCGGTGGGCTTGAGTGAGCATGACGTAAAGCCCTACCTTCAAGAAACCTCTGTAACTGTCGCATGTGTCAACAGTCCAGCCAATGTGACGTTGAGCGGCCCAAAGAGAGACATTGAGGGCCTTTCTGTCCAGCTGGATCATGAACAGATATTTGCACGGAAGCTTGCAGTTGGTATCGCTTACCACTCAAGCATCATGGAGGATATCGCGGGGGAATACCAAGCCTTGTTGAAGGACATCAACACCGCTTTTGATGGCGAAAAGCAGGAAAAACAAGCTCCTGGGATTACAGTATATTCGTCCGTCACTGGAGAGGCCACATCCCTGTCTGAGATGTCGAGGAGCTCTTACTGGGCTCGGAACTTGGTATCTCCCGTCCGATTCTCTGATGCACTGTCATCCATGGTCGCGTCAAATGACATCCAATTCATCATCGAGGTCGGTCCGCATGCGGCACTCCGGCGACCAGTTCAGGAAACACTTGCTCCTCTGCTTGGCAAAGACCGGTGGCGCTATATGCCAACTCTGAAGCAGGGACACTCGGGTCCCTTCACGATCTTCGAGATGGCTGGGACATTGTGGTGCACTGGGGCTGGAATCGACATCGGAGCCGTAAACGGACTTGGGAACAGCCAGCGACGGCTAGCCGACTTGCCCCAGTACCCTTTTAACAGAGGCAACAGGTGCTGGCTGGAGAGCCGCATCAGCCGGAAGTTCCGCTTCCGCTCTCACCGTCGACACCCGCTCCTGGGTCTCCGATCCAAGGACTGGAACGCGTCCGAGGCCAGTTGGCGCCACATCATCAAAGTGCACGAGAACCCGTGGGTGCTGGACCACGCCGTAAGTAACGCCCCTCCCCCTCCACAACAGCGCTTCACTAACCCCCCTCCGCCCTCAGCTCAACGGCTCGCCCATCTACCCCGGCAGCGGCATGCTCGTCATGGCCATCGAAGCCGCCCGCCAGCTCTGCCTCCGCCCGGACGGCATCACCGGCTACCGGCTACAGAACGTGCGGCTGCTGCGCGCCATCCCGATCAGCGGCTCCGACCAGGGCAGCGAGGCGCAGCTGCACATGCGGCCGCGCGGCGACCCGGCCCAGCACCCGTGGTACGACTGGCGCATCTTCACGCTCGGCGGCGGCAGCGGGTCCGACGCCGACTGGGTCGAGGCCGCGCACGGCAGCGTCAAGGTCGAGCACCGCGCCGAGAGCAGCAGCAGCGACGACGACGGCATGGCGGCGCGCGCCGCACGCCGCGCCGACGCCCTGCGCAGGAGACACGACGATGTCGTCGGCAGCTGCTTCCTCGGCGTCCGCGGCGAGCTGTTCTACGACGCCGTCGCGCGGCTGGGCTTCCAGTACGGCCCGTTCTTCCGCCAGCTGCGCGACGTGCGCTACGACAGGGCGGGGCGCGCGGCCGCGAGCATCCCGCTGCGGTCGTGGGCGCCGGGCACGCCGTACGCGGAGACGGACCCGTGCGTGATACACCCGGTCGCGCTGGACGCGCTGACGCATCTGATGATGGTGGCACTGTCGGCGGGCGGCGGGCGCCCCATCCCGACGATGATGTTCACGCACCTGAGGGAGATGTGGGTCTCGCAGGAGCTGCTGACGGCGGCGGGAGAGCCGGTGCTGCATGCCAGCGCCCACGAGACGATGCGTGGGTTCCGCGAGGCCGAGTACAGCATGACGGCGTTCTTGGCCGGGTCGCCGGAGCCGGTTCTCACGTCCGAGGGGCAGAGAGGCACGGCTATCACGAGTCTTGCTGGGTCGGCAGCGATGGATGATGGAACGGACAGAATGTGCTATGGCATGGATTGGAAGCCTTGCATGGCGCTCATGACGAAAGAGCAGGCGCAGAAGTATTTTGAACGGCAGTTTGCTGTTCACATCGCTCCCCCTTCCAAGGAGACCATTGACTTCGCAGATGCGCTTGCCATGCACTATCTGGAGTCAGTTCTTGAGGAGCTGGATAAAGATTCGTCTCGAAAGTATGAGAAACACTTTGAGAAGTACGTGTGGTGGATGCGCCAGGTCGTGCATGACAAGGATCGGTATACGCTCGCATCGCGGGGATACAACGACGTCCACATAGCGCAACTGGTGCAGGAAGCTCCTGAATCCCAGGAAGCTGCGCTGCGCCTAGTAGCTAGGGTTGGGGAGCATCTTCGTCAAGTCCTAATCGGTAAAGCGGATCCGCTGCAAGTTATCTTCGAAGGTCACTTGGTCGATGGTAAGCTCAACGCACGTGGCGTGGCAAACGCATGCTGACAGACCGCAGAGTTCTACCACTCACCTCTGCTCACTTTCAACTCAAAGAAGATGGGTGCAGTCATCGAGGTTCTTGCCCATGAAAATCCGGGACTGCGAGTGCTCGAGATCGGCGCCGGTACTGGAAGTTCGACGGCCGAAATCTTGCCATACTTGACCTACAATACCGGTGGCAATGACAAGGTGCTAAGGTAACTTGATCCTCTCCTAAAGCTTGCATAGCAAACACTCATGGCTTGATCAGAGTCAGCGAATACGCATATACCGACATCTCGCCCGCCTTCTTCGGTCGAGCGCGCGAGCTCTTCCACACTCATGCATCCCAAATGCGCTTTGAGAAGCTGGACATCGAGCACGACCCAAGCCTGCAGGGCTTCGAGCTGGGATCATACGATGTCGTCATTGCCGGCAATGTGCTACACGCAACGAGTGACCTGCAACAGCCGCTTCGGCACGTGCGTGCTTTGCTCAAGCCTGGCGGGAAGCTACTCCTGGCGGAGACATGCAACCTAGACAACGTACGTGACGGTCTTGTCTTCGGGCTGCTTCCCGGGTGGTGGCTACGCCCCTCCTGGTGGTCGACCAGTGAGGAGCATCGTAACCGCGGGCCATTGCTGTCGGAGCAGCAGTGGGGAGAAGCATTGCCGATATGTGGCTTCTCGGGCGTCGAGTTGCTGTTTAGAGACCGCGAGCACCCGCCGCATCACAGAATTACAGTCATGGTTGCCACTGCGGTGGAAGAAGAAACAAACGTCGCTGACTCGGCGGGGCCATTGGTCATCGTTGTAGACGAGAAGTCGGGCCTGCAGAGGGAGGTGGCTCAGCAGCTCAAGCACTACCTTGTCAACAGTCAGATCATGTCGTTGAACGTCACAGGAACTCGGGAAATGACTGGAACCACGGTCATATCTCTGCTTGAACTAGACAACGTTGTACTGGAGAAAGTCAACGAGGCTGAGTTCGATCAGATCAAGCACCTGAGTCTTGGATCAAAGCGCGTACTCTGGGTCACTACAGGCGGGGGAACCCAAGCATCACGACCATCCGCTGAAATTGCCGTGGGATTCGGGCGAACTATCTGCTCTGAAAAAGGGGACAACCAAGCCTTCATCATCCTCAACCTGAACGGCACTTGTGGGTGCGCCAAGACCATTGCTCGAGTTCTCGATCATGGGGTTGAGACGGAGTACACCGAGGAAGACGGTGTGCTATGCATCCCTCGCCTCATGCCAACGGGACACATGAACGATTTGTTGGTTTCCAGAACAAGGCAGAAGGATCTCGAGCCTCACACGCTGGGGCAAGACCCCGACCGCCACATTACCCTGACCATTGAGTCCCCAGGCCTCCTCGACACGCTCTACTTCGCCGAGGATCCAAACAGCGATGCCCCGCTGGGCGATAACGAGGTCGAAATCCAAGTGCGGGCCACCAGCCTCAACTTCAAAGACGTGATGATAGCTCTTGGGCAGGTTCCCGGCGACGGATTCGGCTTCGACGGCGCCGGCGTGGTCACGCAAGTAGGAAGCTCGAACGCCTCCGACCTGTGCCTCGGAGACCGAGTCGTCTTCTTCGCCCCGTCCGGCGGCTTCGGCACCTACCTCCGCTGCGCGGCATCCCAGGTCCACGCCATGCCCGCGTCCATGGACTTCGCGGCCGCGGCCGCGCTGCCCGTCGTGTTCAGCACCGCGCTCTACGCGCTCGACTACGTCGCCCGGCTGCGGGCGGGCGAGACGGTGCTGATCCACGCCGGCGCCGGCGGCGTGGGGCAGGCCGCGATACAGCTGGCCCGGCTGCGGCGCGCGGCCAAGATCTTCGTGACGGTGGGCAGCGCGGAGAAGAAGCAGCTCGTCGCGCAGCAGTATGGCATCCCCGAGGACTGCTGCTTCACCAGCCGGGACGCCTCGTTTGCGCAGGACGTGAAGAATGCTACTGGCGGCCGAGGCGTCGATGTCGTGCTCAACTCGCTCGCTGGAGACCTGCTGCTGCAGACGTGGGATTGCGTTGCGCCGTTTGGACGGTTCGTCGAGATCGGGAAACGCGATATCATCAGCAACGGCACTCTTCCCCTAGGTCCGTTTGCGCGGAACATATCGTTTGCTGCTGTGGACCTGACGGTCGTGATGCAGGAAGACAGATCCTTGATGGCGGAAATCATGCGTAATGTCATGAGCCTATTGTGTGAGCACCCGGAATTACACGAGCCACGTCCATTGCACCTGTTTCCGGCTTCCAAGCTTGAGCAGGCAATGCGATTCCTACAGAGTGGCAAGAATACTGGAAAGACCGTTATAGAGTTCAATGATGGAGATCAGGTCCAGGTAGAACCTTCCCCCTTTTTCCATCTTCGCAACGAAGTATGCTGACAATCGTAGTTCCGTCCTGCACTCAAGCCAACCTACCGTTTTGAGGCGGACGCTACATATGTGATAGGCGGTGGACTTGGAGGTTTGGGCAGGAACATCGTGCGCTGGATGGTCAGCCGCGGCGCGAAGAACTTCCTGCTTCTCTCTCGAACAGGGCCAAAAACCCCCGAAGCAGTAAAATTCCTTTCTGATCTGTCGACATCAGGTGTTACAGCATGGGCGCCTCCATGTGATGTCACCAACCTCTCCGTCCTTGAAAGTACCATTCAAGAGTGTTCCCAAAAGCTGCCTCCCATCAGAGGCTGCATCCAAGGGACCATGGTCCTCCACGTAAGCCTACTTCCAGTCACTCTCCCATCTCTCCATCCATCCGCTAACCCAACCCCACCCCAGGACGACCTCTTCGAAAACATGACCAGCACGACCTTCCACGCCGCCCTCTCCCCCAAAGCCCTCGGCTCGCACAACCTCCACACCGCACTCTCAGCCCACCCCCTCACGCACTTCGTCCTCCTCTCCTCCTTCGGCGGCCTGATCGGCAACCGCGGCCAGCTCAACTACGCCGCCGGCAACACCTACGCCGATGCGCTAGCCCGCCACCGCGCCGCGCGGTCCCTCCCGGCTGTCGCCCTCAACCTCCCCCTGGTGCTCGAGGCCGGCTCGGCCAACGACAACGCCGCCTTCGCCGACGCCCTGCGCCGCGCCGGCTACTCCGGCCTGCGCCAGGACGCCCTCATGGCCCTGCTCGACCTGGCGTGCGACCCCGCGGCGCCGCCGTGCCCGCAGATCGCAGCTATCGCGGACAGCCCGCGCCAGCTGCGGCGGAAGCGCAGGGATGCTGTCGGCGTGGCGTGGATGGATAAGCCGCTGTTCCGCAATATGCTGCGGCTGGGCGAGGCGGCGGAGGAGGCGGCGCGCGTGGCGGGGGGTGGGGTGGTGGGCGAGGCGGCGGCGTGCGCGGTGGATTATCGCGCGCTGGTCAGGGCGGCGGCGAGTGTGGAGGCGGCGGGCGAGGTGGTGGCGGAGGGGTTGGCGGGGAAGTTGGCGAGGCTGCTGGCGGTGCCGGAGGGGGATGTTGATGTGGGGAAGCCGGCGTATCTGCTGGGTGTGGATTCCTTGATTGCGGTGGAGTTGAGGTATTGGTTCTTGAAGGAGTTGGGCGTGGAGGTTGCGGTGTTTAATATCATGAAGGATTGGAGCGTGGCCGAGCTGTGTCAGGATGTGGCGGGTCACGTCTGGGAGAAGTGAAATTATCGGCCAGGAGATTTTGTGCTGTCGGATGGAGAGAATCACTGAAGCTTCTGAAACCTTGCCGAAAGAAATCTTCTAGTTCTATTTTCTCCTTGCTGTACGCGAGAGTGTTTACTAAAACTTCGGCTTCTCCTCTGATACTAAACATTTATTTGTCAGCGACTGCAAAAGAACTCAGCTTCTTGCCCCGACCAGAAAAGCCCCAGCCAATCTGGTTGGCGTTCTTGATGACGACATCCAAATCGTCCGCCCATGACCACACAAGACCGGGGTTTTTCTGGAACAAACGACCAGAAGCCGCAATATCAAGGCCTTCCTCCAACAAGTCGTTCGCCATCTTGCCATTCGTGATGGTACCGACAGTAGCAACCAGCATCTTATCACCAACCTTCTCCTTAATCGCCTTGGCAAAAGGAGCCTGGTGAGCCGGACCGCCCTTGATCTTCTGCTTCGGGTGCTGGCCACCGGAGCTGACATCCAGCACATCGACGCCCCGCTCCGCCAGCAGCTCCGCCAGCCTGACGGTATCCGCCACGGTCCACGACTTCTCGGGGCCGAACTCAGGGACCTCCTCCAGCCAATCCGTGGCGGAGACGCGGACGAAGAGCGGCATGTCCGCGGGGATGGCGGCGCGGACCGCCTCGACGGTCTCGAGGGTCAGCCGCACGCGGTTCTCGAAAGAGCCGCCGTACGCGTCGGTGCGCTTGTTGGCGACCGGCGACAGGAACTCGTGCAGCAGGTAGCCGTGGGCGTTGTGGATCTCGACGACGTCGAAGCCGGCGGCCACGGCGCGCCGGGCCGCGGCCGCGAACGCGGCCTTGAGCTCCTCGATGTCCTGCGCCGTCATCTCCTTCGGCCGCGCGAGCACGTCGTCGTACGCGATGGCGGACGGCGCCTTGACGCCGTCGGCCCAGCCGCCGTCGCTCGCCGGCGCCAGCGCGGAGAACGACAGCCACGGCGCCACGCTGCTGGCCTTGCGCCCCGCGTGCGCCAGCTGGATCCCGATCTTCTGGTTCTGCGTGTGCGCGAAGTCGACGATCCGCTTCCACGGCGCGATCTGGCTGTCCTTCCACAGGCCGGGGCAGTGCGGGGTGATGCGGCCTTCGGGGAGCACGCCGGTGGCTTCGGCGATGGAGATGCCTGGACCGCGGGAGACTATGCCGCCTAAGTGGGCCTGGTGCCACTCAGATATGTGGCCGTCTTGGGAGGAGTATTGACACAGAGGGGAGAGCATGATGCGGTTTTGCAGTGTGAGGCCGCGGATCTCCAAAGGCTGGAAGAGCTTGGGAATGGGCTTGCCATCGGGCTGCGGGTTGGCAGCAGTACCTGCCGCAATCTCCTGGTATGGGGTGAAGTAGGGAACCTGCGATATGGTTTGTAAGTTGGGGCTTAGGTGGTGATGGGCGGCGGAAGGGCATACTCCAGGAGCCGGTTTGATGATAAGATCGGAAGACATAGCTAAGGATTTTTGGGTGCAGTTAAACTACTAACTGGAACTGTGACTTTGAAAGTGATGAGCCAGGAGCTGCAAGTGCGACAATGGTACACGTTTTATAGATACCGTGAGGTCCCATTTTTTCACAGTTGCTGATAAATCCACGGTTAAAGCTATCAGACCATTGTATCGGACGAGCCTATAGCGTCGGGGCTCGGGCAAGAATCGGGTAACACACATACACCGCCACTGATCAAGCATTGTCTCCAAGCATTGCAAGGCCGAAGTTTCGGCGAGTGCAGGAGATTAGATTCGGGAAGCAATCGAAGATAGATGGTCGTCATAGGGTAGACTATACCCACATTCGGATGTCAATTAGTAAGCAGCCCTTATTGTGGAGTTATTCCTCTTTGAGGTAATGCAAACGGGTCTGGTAAAAGAATTTTTTGAGGGGAAGGCTGGCATATCGTAGGCTTACAAATCTGCCTACAGATCTGCCTACTGGGAAATGCCGATCAATTTACCGCGCCGGCTATTTTCGTCCGCAAACCCCTCCTCGACAACAATCCAGGGGTCGGTTCACGTTACTAAGGGTGCTGATTTTTCTAAGTTATATATCCACCCGGCTGTGTCACCTCGGAGATTCCGGTTGAGAGATTAAGGCCGAGCTTCCGATAAGGACTGAGAACTTCAACTTCAAGAAATATGAGAGGTTATTGGATTGAAAACTGGGTGGACGAGCGGCAAGTATGATGTCTTAATACATAGTACAGTGAAATGGACGCAGTACTCAATACCGTGATATTTCTTGCTGCAAGAATTGGCATACACTAAACCGAGTCGTCTCGCACCGACCACTGCTCAAAGAGGGACGAACGCCTACCTTTCCTGGATGCTGGGTCAATGTGACAACCGCTGTGAAAAAAAAAAAAAAGATACGGCATGTGCATATGAAGGTGCTGTAAACTGGACATGCACTCTGCAGTGGACATTTCGAGATTACTGAACATGGCTTCCAGCCATCATTGCAACTCGTATGCTTTGCTGTTCGCCGGCATTTAGACCTGCCTCTGTCTCTCCATATTTCCCAGCTCTACAACATGACGACAACTTTGGCCATGCACTTCAGCAGCCTGATTAGACACAGCTGCGTGGTTATCAGCCTCGTGGACCATCCCGTCACGTGTTTGCTGTGCTCCATTCCGCCTCCTCTTCGCAAGACAACAAAACACCACCGCCACGCCAACAACAAAAGCCAAACCAACGACACCCCCAACCACCCCTCCCACAACCGCACCAATAGCCGTCCCCCCACCGCCCGCACCCCCCGTCTCCCCCGCCCCCGCCGCAGCAGTCCGCACACTCGAACTCGCCCCCGCCTCACCCGCGGTCGTACCCGTCGCCGCCAGCACAGCCGTCTCCGGCGCCCACACGACATCAACGTCGTACGTCTCGGGCACGCCGAAGAAGCCGTCCACAGCAGCCGGCAGCACGGTGGTCCAGCCGTCCGCCGTCTGCGCGCAGGCGTAGTCCCTGGCCCCGGCCGCCGGGTAGGACCAGCTGGCGCAGGCGGGCGCGGTCGAGTTGGCGCAGCGCAGCACGAGGGCGTCGCCGCGGCAGGCCGCGTCGGTGCAGGCGGTCGCCAGCTGCGCGGACGCGTAGCACGTGCGCCGCCAGTTGCAGGATGCGCAGGCGGCGCACGTGCAGCAGCCCGCCATCTCTGGGAGCGTGGCGCTGGTGCCGGCGTGGAACATGCATGTGCGGGATGGCTCGCAGTAGATGGCGGAGCCTGTGGGGGGTTAGAGGGGGGGTGTGGGTGCGGGCGTGGAGGCTTGCCTTCGGTGCCGTTGACCTAGCCGCAGGTGTTGGGGCTGACGGTTGATGGGGTTCGCTTTTGGAGGAGGTGCGGCGTTTGTGTTGTGGAGGGGCTGGGTAGAGAGCTGCTTTGATGTTTGTCTGCGTGGATGTAGTCTATGTCTGCGCTAGCGCCCGTCATTGTAGGAGATGTGGAAAATGAATCTGCAGTGGCTAGAGCGGGAAACAGTTGTGCAAGGAGCAGTATCGGTAAGCTCCTTCGGTAGCAATCTTTACGAGAATAGGTATATTCGGCAGTCATGCTCATTGTTCCGATAGACAAACTGCAAAGAATGTAGTGCAGTGGAGGCTCTGCGGCTCTTGGACTTAAGGACGGTTAATTATATGTCTTTCCCGGGGCGGGCTTCCCTTAGGCCGAAACTGATTTAGCAGCCGCGCTAGGCTCTCATTTTCAGCCGCATTCAGATTGCTGAAGACACCCCGCCAGGCAGATGTCCTTGGCATTCTCCACCTGCTCAAGCGCTTTCGTTGGAACGGATGCGCGTCGGAGCACAGGCACTGACCGAGTCATTCGTCCGCTTGTGGTCCACTCTGCTACATCAAGTAGCAAACATTTCTGGTTGAATGCCATTCTTCCCTGCCCAATGGAATACATTGTGGTAAGCAATCAAACCTCTCGATTATATGTTTTGTCGAGCATGCATGCCTCCGGTGAGAGTAGTAGCAACAAAAGTACCGCAAATGGATCAAACCCCTGTTCGACAATTCCAACGACAGTCTATTCAGTCACAATGTCGTCTTCCGTATATCCCTGGTCCGCTGCAAAGTGATAACGTTAGCATGAAGCAAAACATTATTGGCTACAAGTGATACCTCATCGCCACATTGGTGACTTTTGAGGACATAGGACAAGGACTTACTGTACGGTGGACATCGAGCCAGCTCTGTGTAGTTCTTGTTCTTGAAGTGTAACAGGAAGCAGCATATCAGCCGGGGAAATAAGGGGCCGAGAGGATCCCACTCAACCATAGAGGTCAAGTGACTCAACTGTAGGACCTAGATGTCTTTCTATCTGGTTGTGATTCTCACATTTAATAAGATTGTTTTTCAGGCTTGGTGGTCTGATTACAAAATTTGTTCGGCTAGTGTTTGTTTCATTATACCGAAGCTTTGACTGCTCTTATACGCGTTCTACGCTGTTTGAGACGTCACCAACACCAAAAATGCCCCAGTAGCCAGAATTCTTTTTTTTAATCCCACCATCAACGTAGTATCCATCTTCTGCGTTTGAGAAAGTATCGAAGCCTGAGAGTAGGGGTGTATACGACTTTCGACGATGTAGTGTATGGGCGAATGTTGCACACTACGTTGCTGAGCGCCTTAAAACTGCAATGGCAAATTGACGGACGATGGGATTATAGTTGTTATGTTCCGAGCTGGGGAGAACATGATCAGGGACAGACGAAGTGTCTTGGCACTTGTTGGTGCTCCATTTGCAGCTGCAGTGATCCTATACTCAAATGAGGGAGGCACGTCTCGGACATGTTCCAAGAAGGTAAAGTCAGTAGCGGCAGTCGTGTGACCGAGGCAGATAAGGGGTGTTGCTGATTTACTAGTACATGAAACCGCAGATGGTGGGGAACGGTTAGTGGGATCGAATTGGTGGAGGATATGATGAAGAGAAGGCAAAAGGGAGTAAGTAAGGCCTCAGTATCCAGGCGACTTGACCAAAGTTCCAGCCGAAGCTGGCCGCAACAACCAACATATACTCGAGATCTCTTCGCTTTCGCTCTAAGAGAGGATCAAGATGATCGTGTGCCATTCTACCGGGCTTGGAAATTGTTAGCCTTGCCGATCACTAGAAAGAAAGTTCAGCGGCAGTGTGGACGGGTTATCGTTTCCCGGAGTCTGGACTCGTACTCCGGCAAAGCTCTGTGGCTGTACATGGGCGGCGCCCTTGGCCAATCCCCGCTCAGCGATGACTTCTCGGCTAACAGGCGTCTTTGCTCTTGTTCCGGATGCGGGAGCTACTAGCCTCACTTTTCAGCCGCAGCGCGGATGCGCAACGGCTTCCCGACAAGAGGTAATCGACGCCGAACGCCATGACGACGCAGCAGTCTAGCCCATGGACTTGCGGCCTTGGCACAGGGGGGATTTTTGCTGGGGAAGGGGAGACCATACCTATCGGGCCGAGGGCAGGTTTCGGGCAGCATGGCGGATGTACCTCCGCCATTGCTTTGGGGTCAGGAATTTGTGTCTGCCTGACTCGAAATGGACAGTCCAAGCGCGGATCACAGGAACATACTTTTCGTCCCGCTCTCGCGCCGCCCACGTTTATTCGAGCGTCCCGGAACTTCATCGCATGCGCCATGCAAAGCTTCCCGCCTCGGAGCCCGAACAAATGTGCTCTTTCGACGGTCGGGAGCTACGCTGTTGAGCAAAAGGCCGGCGACTAAATCGCCGAACAGATTTCTCAGGCGGACGGCGTTCGGGGGCGCCAACGGGAACGGGCATGGCGTCCTCTGCCCCTTCTCGGCTAATGCATCAGAAATGACTCGACAGGGGACAGGTACCGCCAGGGTGCATATGCGCAACTTGCGGTACAAATACTTGCCGCTGGGTACGAGAACCACATCCCCGGGGTTGCTTGTTATGTGGTCCCGCTGCGGACCTGGCCTTCTCATCATCTCACAGCAGCTATGTCTGCTACCGTCTCGCCAGATGACTACGAGTTGAACGACACACAGAGGCAGGTGCGCACCTCGTGTGTGGCCATGTTTGCCGTGTCGGTCGTGTTCGTCGCGCTGCGGTGTTTCGTGCGCGTGCGGCTGCAGTCGCAGTTCAGCGTGGACGACTGGCTGCTGGTTGCCGGCCTGGTGAG
Source organism: Neofusicoccum ribis (assembly GCA_021436925.1). Lineage (NCBI taxonomy): Eukaryota > Fungi > Ascomycota > Dothideomycetes > Botryosphaeriales > Botryosphaeriaceae > Neofusicoccum > Neofusicoccum ribis. Next base: position 91,282 of record JAJVDC010000121.1, on the reverse strand, counting down.
CACCTGCGGTTTCAAGGGCGGCCTTCTTCTACATGCTAACCATGCGTAGATCGGCTACCTTGCTATGACGGTCATGATTTGTTTTAGCATTAACGATGGTGGTTTTGGCAGAAAGACAGCAGAGCTGTCGGTTGAGACTTTCTACATTGGCGCAAAAGTAGGTGCAGTGCGTTATTGGGGCCATGCGAATGCTAAAAGTATGCAGTTCCTTGTGCTGGCGCAAACAATCTATACCTTGGCTATGATGATCACGAAGTTGAGCATTGCTTTGCTGCAACTACGCATCATTGGCCAGACCAGCATCATGATGAGGCGGATTAACTACGTGTCGATTGCGGTCAACGTCATAATCGGCATTTACGAATTCTTTGCGCTGCTCTTCCAGTGCACACCTGTACGATTCCTTTTCTCCGAGGATACCGTCAACCCCCAAAATACTCACTCCCGCTGCAGCCCCAAAAATACTGGACCCCAACGATGACAACAGGCCATTGCGCAGATCGAAACGGAGTCGCTACCGGTGTATATGTCTACTCAGCTGTCAATCTTGCGCTGGACTGGTACTACGCCCTCGCATTGGTACCTCTGGTCTTGAAGCTCCAGATGAGGACCGTGGTCAAGATATCGACGGTGTTTGTCCTGGGTGTCGGTGTTGTGTATGCGTTCACCCCCACCCTAAAATCACAATTGCCAATACTGACTTGGTCTGTTCAGCGCAAGTGTCGCAAACATCATCCGCTTTAAATCACTCATCGGCTACGCTCAGCAAGTCGACGTTCTCTGTAGGTGGACCAAACACGTCAAGCATGTATGCAAGTGCTTACTCTCTGGCAGACATCTTTATCCCAATCGCCGTCTGGACGTGGGCAGAAATGTGTAAGGATTGCCGTTTTTCGATTTCACCCGATTTCTTCTGACTGTCCTTCAGGCCTGGCACTGACTGGTGCTGCGTTTGCGACCTTCCGGCCCCTCGTTCGCCTCTTTCCCTGGGGTAGTTCGCGCAACGGATCCAACAAGTACAGCGGTGGTCCGTCGCCATTCACGAGCTGGAAGACGTGGGGGACGCCCAACCGAAGAAAGGACCCGATGGAGCTGTCGGACATGGGAATCACGAATGTGACGGTGCAGGGTGGGACAATCTACGCCAATGAGCCACACAACGGGGAGAGGGAAGCCAACACTGGCCCAGCATCAATCGGCGATGCTGAGAGCCAAAAGTACATATTGAAAGAGCAATCGGTGGAGGTGAGGCGGGAGACTTGGAAGTAGGAAGCCCCGCGGCAATGCGGCTGGAGTGGAGCAACCCCGCTTTTCTATCTGCAGGTCATTGCATGGGAAGATGCCAAAGGACTACGACGAGATGATTATTAATCGCCTATCTGTTTATTACGACAACAACCTGGAGCTTCCGCAGGGGCGCAGCGATGTCCGTGAGTGTTTCTGGAACTACTGCTGCGCCAAGTATTGCTATCATGCAAATGGCTGCTGAGGTGAGGGTCGCAGATGTGCTAATCCTCGTCAAGACAGTACTGCTACCACCCATATTCTCGGTCGTATGCTGCAGACGAGGACTTGCGCTCAAAATCCCAGAAGAATACATGCTTGCGCGAGCAGCCAAGGTCTTTATTCAGATGGCTTTGGCATTACAATGTATCCGGACGAACGCTTTTACTGCCCATGGCCCAGCCGGCTATCCTGTTCAGAGCAACTGTATCAGCCTCGGTAGTCGTCGGGTAGGTGTGATCGACAACTCCATGCAGGCGGCAAGCTTCCAAAGCATTTGTTCACCATCCATTCCGTCTGCACACGTGGAGTGTCAGCCCATTTCAGCAGATGCTACTACGCCGCACCCCCAACACACCAGATTCTCTTGGCGCGTTGGTGGGTCGGGCGCCTGCCTAACCTCTTTCGGGTGCAATTCCGGTGCATCGGCGGCGGAGGATAGAGTTACTGACACGCCGGGCAGCTGGCGCTTTACTCCACACAGACAGCTAAGAGTGCAACATGACGCAGGGACCGAACATAAAGGCTGAAGCTCCATCCGACCCCGCCGCGGGGAGCTTCCACGCCGACAGCTCCTCGTCACCACCAACCCCACCATGACCATCGAAGGCCTCACCCGCAAGACGTTGACGACCTCTCGGTCGCTGGACTACGTCTACTACGACTCGGCCCCCACCAAGCCGCTCACCGCCGACAAGCCGACCTTCTTCCTCATCCACGGCTTCCCGGACGACGCGCACCTGTGGAAGAAGATCGTGCCGCAGCTCAGCAGCCTGCCGCACCGCATCATCGCCATCGACCAGCTCGGCTACGGCGAGAGCTCCAAGCCGGCCGACCCGGCGCTCTATAACTCCAAGGCCGTGGCCGCCGACATCGCCGAGCTGCTGGCGGCCGAGAGCGTGGCCAAGATCGTCGTCATCGGGCACGACTGGGGCTCGTTCGTCGCGCAGCGCGTGTGGCTATGGCAGCCGGAGCTGGTCGCCGGCGTCGCCCTGCTCAACGTCGCGTACATCCCGCCGGCCGCCGAGCCGTTCGACCTCGCCGCCGCGAACGCCTACTTCGAGCAGGCCACCGGCTTCCCGCGCTACGCCTACTGGGAGCTGTTCACGGCCGCCGACGGCGCCGCCGTCGTCGACGCCCACCTCGAGAGCATGTGGTGCGCCCTGCACGGCGACCGCGACCACTGGATGCGCGACATGTTCTGCGTGCGCGGCGCCATGCGCGCCTTCCTCGAGGAGGACCGCACCGTCGAGCTCAAGGAGTACGCGCGCCCCGGCAACGGCTGGCGCGAGGAGTGGCTCGAGTCGGCCAGGAAGAACGGCGGCTTGAGCGCCCAGCTCAACTCGTACAAGGCGCTCGCCCACAACCACCAGCACGAGGTCGAGAAGACGCTGCCCGCGAGCCGCGCGCCCATCACCGTGCCCACGTTCTTCCTGGGCTGCGAGAAGGACGACGTGTGCTTGCCTGCGCTGATCGAGGCGAACAGGGCGGCCGGGCTGCTGCCGGACCTGGAGGTCAAGATTATTGATTCGGCCCATTGGTGCACCATGGAGAAGCCGGATGAGGTCGGCCGGGCGCTGTATGGTTTCCTGTCGAAGAAGTTCTGATGTGGGGCTCTGGCTGCGGGATAAAGGGAGGTGATTGGCCTGGAAGGACAAGGCTGGCCCCGGATAGCGGAAAGATTCAGGTTCCGACCGGTGGCTGCAGTTACTACATGTATACTAATCAACCGACGGTTGAATACTTTGCGCATCATGCGTAGGATGCACCTCATCCCACTGTCATGAAGTAAAGGTAGCGTAGAATTACCTTGTGACACATTAGATTTGTGAAGAATCCTTCCCGCCACATGTCATGATGGTGAAGCTAGGGAAGAGTGCGGGAATATTGTGGGTTAGGGAGTCTTCCTCGACAACAAGCGTTCGAGAAAACCCACCACATGCGGTTATTTGTTTCTGCTATGACAATCAGACTTGGTAATGGTACCTATCAGTAACATTTGTCAATAAATCTTTCGACTTTACTGTTCCACCGGTTCCAATGGTGCACACGAGTGTAGCCTCCCAAGTCCGCACTTCAATACTCTCCGTTCGATTAACAATCGGGGATGTGTTTGGAATGTTGCGTCACCATTCGACTTGGTACATTGAAACACAAGGTAGGCAAATTGCTCAAGTGGTTTGTTGAAGCTTAGCCGGCGGAAAGTGAGGAACACCCTTCTCTCGTGTGACCCTCATGCTGCCCAATAGTTACCACAGAACGACGTGAGTTTCAGCTTCAGTATCATTGATTAGTGTATCTTATGATCACAAATTGGATGCTACACAAGTGAGAACTCCGAGGTCTTGCGATCAAGCGTGGGCAATCTTACGTACGAAGGGACGGTGAGCTTGACGGGTAGTATGCGGGGTTGCTCGTCATGGCGATTTGGATATCTGAGTATTTGAGAACTCACTTGAGAGGAGGAAGAAGCTTCTGTAATGCGAAAGCCCTACCTATGTATAGGTTGTTGCTATTCCTGGCGTTTCCCCGTCGGTGGTCATGCAGGTGATCATCATCCCAGTGGACAAGGCTGGAAAGACTATAGCCGTTAGAATTATGGCGTCAATCTAATAGAGTTTGATCTTATCCTCTACAGGGAAACTCCAAACCGGGCTGGCGGGGAGGTATACCATTTCCGCTGCCATAGCCTTACAAACTGCAAAACAACTCCCGATCGAGGGCTCCACAAAGCGCATTGTCTTGATCAACTTTGGTGAAGATTTCCACAGCCAAGACCATGACACAAAAGCGCGGAGCTTAGAAAATGAAAGGGGAAGTATTGTAAAACAAAGTTCAGCTTCAGCAGCCTCGAATTCTTTTTTTTTCTCAACAAAGCACTGGTTGCTTGGTTGCTACGATATTGATGACTCGGAACATGAGGCTGCATACATCGACTGTCTTCCAGTATAGGAAGGGAACAAAGCACGGAGATAGATGACTACATTCGGAATGTGGTGCTTTGAGATACTAAGAGTAAGAAGCATAGATATGGCTTAGCATCGTGGCGCCTTCGCTCAGACTCACGATTGCGCACTGCGATCTGGTCCTCGAGATCGACGGGCACTGGGAAAGTTTCGATACCGAGACTTCCTGGGTTGACGCACCACGTGATTGCGTTATCTTCCTCTCCCGCGAATTCCGGAGCCCTCCGTGAAAGGGGAAATAAATGTAAAATGAAGGATTCAAGCCGAATCAGCGGTGGCGACGAGAGCTTGAGAGCAGTGCTGTCAGGGAAAGTCCTGAGACGGTGATACAGCCATGCAGGGCAGTAAGCACTTTGAGGACTGAGGAAGGTGAGTAAGGGAGTGAAAAACAAGCTACAAGGGACAAGGTGGAAGGAGAGATCGTCGTCGTTGTGGAGTGGCTGGAGAGAGGGCAAAAGTAGCCGAGAGTTTCCCGCTAAGGCTAGTAACTTCTCGCAGCGGCAACGGTCGGGTACTAAACTTAGCCACCGTCACGAGCCGCCCCGCCTGATACCATCTCCTCGGCCAGATCAACGGCTCGGCTGGTAGCCTGTGAGCGCCCAGTCAAACGTTCAGAGAAAAGCCTTGAGCAGCCAATCAGGTACTTTTTGCTTTAGGCTGACTTTCTGACTTCACCAGGCACGGGAATACGAAAGTAGGTGGCGCCTACCCGTTCATGTCATGGTCAAGACTGTACCTATGGAGGCGATCTAGAATTCGAGAATTGACGTTGATCGCCCAGAAAAGTCTTCCTCTCGTTTTAGAACACCAAAATCCAAAAGACAGTCGCGCTGACCAGGAGCCTACGGCAGCACAGGGAGATTGTTCTTGACATGTCGAGATGGCAGCGCAAAGGCTTCACGGGTGATGAGTCGGGCCACAGGTTTGCACCCAAAGAAAATTTCGGAAGTGTACACCAAAAGATGTGTATAAAAGCACGCACGATTCTCTCTCACTGTCGCCATCATCAACCTGCTTCTTCATCACTACAACCCAATCAACTCCAGGCTTCTTGACTATATCTCACATACTACTCAACCAGACAGAATGCTCTTCACCAACGTCCTCCTCACCCTCGCTAGCTTCGGCACCGCCCTCGCCGCCATCAACGACCCCGGCGACAACGCCGAGAAGCTCGCGCCGCGCGCCGAGTTCCGCGAGATCCTGCGACGCGGCGTCGACCAGGAAGGCGGCGTCAGCCAAAAGGGCGGGATCAACCAGAAATGGGGCGACGGCGGGTTTGGCGGCGGCGGCGTCCCGTGGGTGCAGCCACCGTTCAATGACCCCTACGGACGGCAGCCAGGGCCGCCGATCACCACGGCGCCGGGGTCGTGCGACAACGACAACGACTGCCCGCGCCTGTGCACCGCCGCGTACGGCAACACGTTCAACGACCAGGGCACGCAGTGTTGCTGGTGGGGCGGCTGCGCCTGCTCCGGCAGCTGCAACGCCCAGGGCGGGCTCAACGAGTGCGATGCCGACAACGATTGTCCGCGCCGCTGCGAGGAGAGGCTGGGGTTCAGGCCGCCGGGCGCGTCGAGGTGCTGCTTGCCGGGTGGCACGTGCAACTGCTTTGAGTATTGGTGCCCGAATGATGGCAGTAATCCCTTTGGACCCATCGGAGGTGGGAGCCCATGGGGCTGGCAGGTAGGTCGCGCGCTCGGTAAGCATTAGTGGACTATTGCTGACTTTCAGTGAAGAAGAAGGAGTAAGCCAAACTCCGGGTCTTGGCTCCATTCGTGAGAGAAAGCCAAGCACTTTCCAGATATGGAGGCTTGTCAGATTATAGGGACAGGATCAAGCCTTCTCAAAGGCTCCAGGCCTTCTGTTTGCGGTAACGGTAGATTTGAATGAACATTGGACTTGCGATATGTCAACTACGACACATGTGAGTGCTCTCTGATGTGATGATCTTGTAGAGTCTATGTAGATAGTCAATCGTGACAGTTCAGATGGCGGTACTATGGTTGCACGACTCTGACAAGTAGCCAAGAATGATCATCCGCTGATGGGCCGTCGTCGGGTGGGCTTAGTAATATGACGTCGAACCACTTGAGACGAAGACAAAGATGAACACTGAGTGTTGATTGATGAGTTGCTGAATATAGACATCGTTGACTGATGGTGTGGTTTATGAAGTTCTCTGTACGCGTATCGCGATCTCAGTGCTATAAGACATGGTTGGTGCTTGCTGGCCAGCCATCGGACGAAATACGGAAGAGCGTCAGCATTGCTCAATTGGCTTGTCACTTTGTAGATATTCGTCCGTAATCCCCCAAGCGAATACGAACATGCTTACTTCCGTACATGCGTATATTGTCCGTGAAACCTAAAACTTATGCATAGTGCTCATCTCATTACTAACAGCAAATTATCTCCGTAGACATGAGAGCCAGCCAGAGCATATAAGAATGAGATCCGCGTCTTCTAGAGAACATCCATTCATAACTCACGAATCCTAGCCCTCATTCCACAATACACACTGTAGTAGCAAGTCATTTCTACCCATACCTTTCACCATCATGGATCTCCTTCAACACCTCACCAAAACCGTCCACCGCACCTCTTACCCTGCCATCTCGCCCACCAACCCCGCCAACTCCGCCGCCGGCAAAACCATCGTCATCAGCGGCGGCGCCCAAGGCATCGGCTACGCCATCGCGCGCGGCTTCTCCGCCGCCGGGGCCGCGACCGTGGTCCTGCTCGCGCGCCGCCAAGAAGCCCTGGACGCCGCGTCCGCGCGACTCCGGGCGGAGAACGCGGCGGCCCAGCGGCAGACGGACGTGTGGACGTACCTGCTGGACATCCGCGACGCAGCCGCCGCGGCCGCCGTCTTCGCGGCCATCCGCACGCGGCTGAACGCAACCGCGACGGCGGCGGCCGAGCCGTGCGACGCGGACGCGCTCGTGACCAGCGCGGCCCGCCTGGACCAGGGCGACGGCCTGCTCGACTTCGACCCGCAGACCGTGCGCGACAGCTTCGAGACCAACGTGCTGGGCAACCTCAACCTCGTGCGCGCCTTCCTGGCCCCCGAGGCCCCCGCCGTCCCCATCCCGAACGCGTTCGTCGGGAGGACCAAGGACATGAGCGGCGCGCCGGTGCCGGTGCGCGAGAAGGTCGTGCTGGACGTGTCGAGCGCGGCCGGGTACTTGCACATTCCCGGGCAGGCGATCTATGGCCCCAGCAAGCTGGCGTTCACGCGCATGATGGCGCACCTGCAGACGGAGGTCGATCAGCTGCAGGGCAAGCCGGTTCGCATTCATAGCTTCAATCCGGGGACGATCTACACGCCCGGGGCAAAGGCGATTGGGCTTGAGGGGGTGGAGTTGCCGTGGGATGACGAGAGTCTGCCTGAGGGCTTTGCCGTGTGGCTGGCTAGCCCGGCTGCGGCGTTTTTGAAGGGTAGGTTGGTGTTGTCGTGCTGGGATGTGGAGGAGCTACTTGCGCTGAAAAAGAGGTTCGAGGAAGATCCGAATCTTTGCACGGTTGCCTATCAACTCTGATTAGAGCCTCGGACATGTATTTAAAGACCTGAATGGTGCCATGAAGTAGGTAGAGCATTAGATATTCAGTCTAGCTAAATCAAGATGTGCGGCAATCTTTGATAGACATCCTTAAATTTCGTCCTAGCTTCTGCGCACCTCCTAACAATGGGGAGATGAGTGAATGAGAGAAGCACTGATAACTAACGACAGGTGAAATGATGAGTCAGGATGACGATCCCATCATTTATCGAACGGCAGGGGGTCCTTCCAAAGAGTTTCCACCGGTTATAGGAAATTGACATCTGTGTGCGCTGGAGACTAATCTGAAGTCCAGGAATGGTAAACAACGTCGGGTTATTGCGGCGTGCGGAGGTTCTGATTGGCTGCATGGTGGCCGACGCTTCCCGCGTCACGCTCAGTTGACCAGAACCCGCACACCCTTTGTTCCAGGTTTAATTCCCGGGATGAAAGCATCATGGTGGAACTCGACATCTTCGAGAGTCGTCTCGAACAGCTCGAGCCGATCTCCGTAGCAGCGCACGATCATTGCCAGGAAAATGAAGAGCTCAGCCCACGCGAGGCTATTCAAGAGCGAAGGATCAGTACAATGCTGTCAAATCGAGGCTTCCAACTCGAGAACTTACTTCATTCCCAGACACCCCCTAGACCCTTTCGAGAAGCTCAGCAGATATTGTTCCAAGTTTCTGCTTATCTTGCCATCGTCATCCAGCCACCGCTCGGGCATGTACTTCTTGCTGTCGTGGAAGATCGACTCGTCGTGGTGCACGATATAGGAGGACATACCGACCGCATAGCCAGGTGGGATAGACCAGGTCTTGTCAGGACCATTGTAGATCATTGGCTCGTCTGGCGATATGCGAGCGAGACGAGAGGCCACGCCGTAACCGAGGCGAAGCCCTTCATGTACGCATGCATTAAGATATGGCAGCTGCTCGAGGGTAGACCATGAAGGAACTGTGTTGGGGTCCGTGGAGGGAATGGCAGCCTCGAGCTCGGTGCGCAACTTCGCCATGGTGGATGGGGAGGAGAGGAGGTGAAATAGGTTGACGGATAGACCTAGAACGGGGTCGTCAAGGGCTGCTGGTTTGATGGAGGGGTATCAGAAATCTTACTCCAAGAAATTGTCTCCATACCCGCTCCCAACATCGCCTGAGCCTCACGGCCAAGGCGTTCTGTCCCCTTCTCAGATTCGGGAAGGTTTCCTTCAAGTAGATCATGGAATATGGTCGTGCGTGTTCGTGGAATTTTCTCTTCGATGTCTTTCTTGACCTTTCTGACGTGGGATCGTGCATCCTGGCATCATTTTTAGCGCTATGGTCCGAGAGGCTGATGGCTGACATGTATCATACCAAGCGAAAAACTCGCCAACGCTCTGCATCCGGGTCCATCCATGTCATAATCGAACTATATGTTCATCAGTGGAAGATGTAATCTCTGAAAGATATGTATACCTACGTAGGGATAATAAGGAAAAGTTGCATGTAGAGCGGAAAGTGTTTGAAAGTGATGGTAGCTTCAGATCCGACGTGGATAGGCTGGTACAGGCTTTTTTCCATCTTGGGGTCATCAAGATAATTGTAGCTGGTTCCGAAAAGATACCCTGTTATCACGTCCGTTGCGAAGCATGAGATAGAAGTGATCAGGTTTAACGGCTGGTTTGTTCCTGACCAAGACTTTAAGTTTTCGCAGTACTTTACCGCGTTCTCTTTGATGACAGGTTCCAGTTTCCCGACCATTGCTTTTGAGAAGAAGCGGCTGAGTGGGGCGCGGCGCATCCTATGAGTGTCATGGTTTGGCGTTCCAAAATGTGTCTGTCGGTCGTTAGTCGAATGTAACCCGTGGTCGTGATCGGGATTTCCCGTACTCCTTCGAAACTGCGGAAGTGGTTAGAAAGGTTAATCTTGAAGCTATGCTGTTACCTGACTTACCCAAACGATCGGAAGAACCAGGGTGATATCTCGCGTTTCTTTCCAGTGCTTGGATATAGTGTCTCAATGAATTTTGGGTCACTGACGTGAATCTCGTCCGGGTTGATTCGGATGATCGGGCCTGGTTGAAGTTAGGAGCTTGCGGTGTCCCGACCATTTTGTTCCATGTACCGTATTTTTGGTGGAGGTCCCTGATGACAGCGGTGTACTCGCCGGACCTGTACACGTCATGGTATATCTCATACCAGTAACTATTCCATTAGGGAAAGATGCACTCATGAGAATATTAGGGATATCTACCTCAAGCCCGCAAGTCTTGGGCCGGGAAACTTTGCGAGAGGATGAAAGACGAGTCTGTAGATCCCTAGACCAAGGCTGTAGATAGTAAAGAAGATGATAACAGCTGCGAAAGGGTGTTGACCGAGAAGGCCAATACTGGGGAGTTCATCCTTGACCGCCATTTCGACAAAGTTCGTGTGGACTGAAGAGCTGACTGATATGGGGAGGTAGAATCCACTGCTTCACGAAGAGATCCCGCGGCTGGTCTTATTGCAAATGCCTTGGCTACCCCGCCTCGAACCTAATAAAACTCGCGTGTTCGGATGTCACATCAGTCGTTTGATTATTCGTCGCACTCGCAGTCATGCTTACCACATTGTGCGTTGGAGACCACATCGGGTAAGATTGTGCGCAACGATCTTCTAGCCTGGTGTCCTCAACAGTCTAGTCCTCGCTGCCGGTGGCATGGGTGTGCCGCGGTGATATTTCCAGGAAAAATGGTGGCCAATCATGGTATGCTGAAACGGATATTGTTTTCTATCATGCATTAGAGCCCGGAGGTAGGGCTGTAAGGCATGTGGGGTCCACTTTTGTGGCCCCCAACATCAGGATGCGGGAGGAACCGCCATATATGTGATGCACTCCTTCGAAGATCGAGATCTAACAGATCTGAAATTCTTCTATACTTTCATCCCATAATCATCGTGCCGCACCGCATTGTGATGTCCTCTCTCTGCTGCTCATCATGTTGCTCGAAGGCCATACCCTCCGTACTTTTGATTGGGATGAGAAGGACGCACCCCGCACTGCGGACAAGGGTGTCTAATCAAAACTGTACGGCATGCATTAGCTTGAGTATCCTTGGTTTAGGCGGGCATCAATAAGCCGGACCTTGTAAGGATAAATATACCTCATGGTGGTCGGCCGAGTCCAGGCATGAGCTGGCAGTATCCGAGAGGTTCAACGAGCGCGCAAAGGCAAGGACCACTTCGAATGGGCTTCGGAATATCTTTACAGATCAGTGACGAGATGAGCGATTGACGCTTACGTGTGCCAGATCTTTATTTAAGGACGCTCTTTGTCTTCGAGAGAGACGGAGTAGCAGCAGATAACGGTGCCACCAGCCTATCACGACTGCAGCCGAGGGAGTACACATTTTCTGGAGGCCACATGGTCCTCCCAACTCTAGGGAAATGTGCCACCTGCGACGACTCCTCTACTGGTCTCTTCACGTACGCTAACTTCAATCGGACGAGCCGCCCACTTACCTTTAGCCAGCGAGTGTCAAGATGCAGCTGCTCGTTTGCCACTTTTGCAGCCCTACACACGCCTTACGCCATCCACATCAGTCATCTTTAAGCTTTTATCCACATCATCCACACTGTCCTGATCAAGAAATTTCAGGTCCCGTTCAGGTAACACCGGAGGATGGTGTAAGAAAATGCAATGCACTACAACAAACACATCAGACTCACGTCGAGGGTGTTATGTCTTTGGAGAAAAGCGTCTACGTTGTGGATAAGCCTTTATTACAACACGGCTGCTGCGACATTAACGCTCAACAACGGAAATCGGCCTGGGGGCGGAGCGCGATCAGCGCGAGCTATTAAGGCTTGGCGATCCTGGCGGTGCAAATTCTATTTGACCATCTCGATTCCTGACGGATTCTTAATACCACACTTTCATTTCGAAGGACTTTTCTTCTTCTACATGAGAAAAAAGTCTTGTAGAGAGCAAGTTGCTTTGCAGCGAAATTCGACCTTTGATCGTGATAATCGCAGGATGTGGAAGTGTTGGCGCCAAGGCTCGTTCGCCGATTCCCGTGTGCGCTGCACAGCCGCCCGCTCTTTCATTGGCATGAACCAGTTTCCACGCGGGCTTGGTACTTGGCATTCGAGGACAAAGCGGGGCGGCTCCGTTGCTGTCGGATCCCGTCTTTCCGTGAATTTTTGAGCTTGTCATATATTGCGCGCGTCCTCGGCTGTTTTCGTTTTCGATGGTGATGACCTCACGAGGCTAACACCTTTTCTCCGCTTGGTAATCCACATTGTGCCCCTGCTTCTTGATGATTCGGCACACCTGGTACGTTATCTATACGAAGCCGTGCGAAACAGAGCCTCCATTTGCGCTGACATCACGGTGCACAGCTCCGAAACACCACCATGGACTTGACCAAAAGAGCGACATGCGAGACCGGCCGCGGCAGCGAGGACCAGTACAACACACCGCTTCATGTTGGAGCTCTCTTCATAATCCTCTTCGTGTCCAGCAGCGCCTGCGCCTTCCCGATGCTGGTCATCAAGTTTCCAGGGCTCCGCATCCCAGCATCCTTCCTCTTCGGGATCAGGCATTTCGGCACTGGTGTCCTGCTGGCAACAGCCTTTGTTCACCTTCTTCCAACGGCCTTCATCTCTCTTGGCGATGACTGCCTGTCTGACTTCTGGACTACCGACTACCCCGCCATGCCGGGCGCCATTGTCCTGGCCGCAATATTCTTCATCACCATGGTGGAGATGGTGTTCTCGCCGGCTCAGCACATGCACGGAGGCGAGCAGCAGGTCATCGACCATGTCTGCACGCTGCCTCAAGGCTACGAGCCTGAACGTGCCGGCAGCATCCTGAGTCAAGAGACGCAAAACATGCCTCCAGCCGCCGCGCGGGAAGATCTAAGCTTGCGAAATCTCGGTCCTTTGAGCGGGAGGTCCAACAGCGTTGGCCGAAGGCTCACAGACATGGGAGAGCAGACCAGAAGAGCAGATCAGGGCGGGGTGGAGCTGGCGCGACAACAGAGTGTGCCGGGACAAATGACGCCCAGCCAGCCTTTCGTCAAAGGCGTTGCGCCACTTACTCCCGAGCAAGAACACAAGAAAGCTTTGCTGCAGTGCATGCTTTTGGAAATGGGCATCCTGTTCCACAGCGTTTTCATAGGCATGGCCTTGAGTGTGTCGATCGGACGCGAGTTCATTATCTTGCTGATTGCAATTATCTTCCACCGTGTGTTTTCCTTTTCGCCGCTGTGCATGCTGGTCGGCTGACTTTTCTGCAGAAACATTCGAAGGCTTGGCGTTGGGGTCTCGCATTGCGACATTGAACTGGCAGACCAATGCTGTTCAACCATGGATCATGTCGCTGGCGTACGGTTGCACGTAGGTATTCCCCGTTCCCAGATAATAATCGCTCGCACTGACGTGGAATTTAGGACCCCAGTTGGTCAGGCCATCGGCCTTGGGCTTCATACGCTGTACAGTCCGGACTCGGAAGTTGGCCTGTTGGTTGTCGGTATTATGAATGCTATATCATCGGGCCTCCTGGTTTATGCATCTCTTGTGGAGCTTATGTCTGAAGACTTTTTGAGCGATGAGAGTTGGCGTATATTGAGGGGGAAACGCCGTGCTTACGCTTGCATCCTGGTTTTCTGCGGGGCGATTGGGATGAGCTTGGTGGGCGCATGGGCATAAGCACATAAATCTTTATGGGTAAATGGAATAAACAGAAGAAGAAGAAAAAAAGACAGAGTGTTCGCGGGGCTCGCCAGCCAACCAGGCAGCTGAAATGACTGCGTCATCTCTATCGATATTGACTCATCATCTATTACGACGGTCAAACACAAGTTTCGTATAATGTTAATGAGTAGTCCGCCTAATCCCTCAAATCGTTAGCAAGGTCTAGAAGTAAATAGTTGAATCTGTTGTAGTGTGGGTTTGCTATGGGGGAGGGGTCTTCTTTCATTGGGGGTAACAACGGTACTGTACAACCAAGGTTACCAATGAAAGAGCCCTTCTATGCATAATTTAGGATATCAACCGCTGCGAAGTGAAAAAGGAAACAAATATGCTACGAGTTTCGAGTCATGTGGGCGCAACTTCCCCGCACATTTTTTCAGTCGCTTTCACAGAAAGTGTCCGAACACGGACCACGCTCATGCGCTTGCGCCCGAGTGCGAGAAGGATTAATTGGAATCCTGCTCATGTGGGCTACGGTAAGATGCACGTCTACATTTCGGACAGGCGGTCTACATCAGCAGATGGTTGCAGCTCGATCAAGTCTCAACTGTGGTCCGTGGGTGGGCAATCTTCACGGGTAAGACCTGAAAGATAGCTCAGCTTCGGGAGCCGTAAAAGTATGTTTCAGTTTCTTTTCACCAACTTTGCAGACGCCAGCTCTTCAAGAACGCTGAAGTGTGGCGCTTTTGCACGTGGACACATGGGGAGCCGAAGTTTCTGTCCGGATGCACACACATGTTGCGAGAAAAACACAGCGTCTGTACTGAGGCACAGTAGAGTGGAAAAGGAAAGCGATCGTTTTCTGTGGGGAATCTAGTGTAAGATACTCGGCGAGTTGTCACGATCCACAGCCGTGGCTGATGAAAATTGAATGTTCTAAAAATAGACAAGTACAAACACACCGAGGGGCCACAGCCCACCACCAGCGCAAAGGAAACACGGCGTGGCGACGGCGTTGTGACGGCACATTTTGCTTTGTAGATGCAGCTTTGTAGATGCGGCCTTGGAGCATCTCCCTAAAGTATTCTAGCTGAAGCTCCCAATACCAGTTTCGTCTGTATGAATGCTCAACTCACCGCGCCGGTGTGCTCGTGAGCGGGGCTCGTGGTCACCAACCCGCCAAGTCTCCGCCAAGTCGGCGTAGCTAAGCAGCCACCAACCAGCACGGCACGCGCCGCCACATCACAAACCCTTCTACGGGCTGAGCCCACGAAAAGTGAGGTGAGACATTCCTACGCTCTCTTTATAGAGCTTGGCCTGCTGCGGGGCGGAGTTCGGCAGCCACTCCCGCCAAGACGATGCAGCCGCACTACTCCCTCCGCGGAAAGCGGCCGCCTCTTGCGGCGACGATCCATTTGCGCTGCACAAGTTACGTCAGCCCGTGAGACTGCGGAGTTGGTATTGCGCCTTCTGGCTCCATCACACGCACTCCACGGCGATCCTCTTCGGAATGCGGCTTGGAAGCTCGGGCCTTGGGAAATGCTGTGCATCTTAATATACACCGCTTGGAAATCCAAGAGCAAGAGATATAAAGACGAGACCAGGTGCTTCGGTGTTAATCACTCACTCCAACACACCTCATCCTCCTCTATCAGCTTCTCTCGAGACTGCTACTCTTCAACTTATTCAACCGGGTCTACTCCGCACACTACACCCAACATGCACGCTTCAATCAACTTCCTCGCTTCGGCTCTGCTCCTCTCCAGCGCTGCTCTCGCCGCACCAACAAATCCCAGCACTACCGACAGCTACGACTACCCAACCACGACCGCTCCGCCAACCACAGACCCCACCACCCCCGCCAACCCCGCGGGCCTCACCCTCTTCCAACAACTTGTTCTCGCCGAGAACGCCGTCGAGCGCACCAAGCTCCTCCCCAACGACGCCGACTTCGTCTTCGACTTCAAGAACGCGCCTGCAGCCGGCGTCGTCACCGGCGACGGCGGCTCGATCGTGCGGGCCGACCACGCCACTTTCCCCGCGCTGGTCGGCTCGGGCGGCGCCGTGGCCATCGGCTTCCTCGGGCCCTGCGGCTTCAACACGCCGCACGTGCACCCGCGGGCGGCGGAGCTGAACCTCGTGGTCCAGGGGCGGCTGGTGTCGGAGTCGGTGCACGAGAACGGCGCGCGCTTCATCAACCACAACCTCGACACCTTCCAGATGACCGTCTTCCCCCAGGGCGCCGTCCACACCGAGTTCAACCCCGACTGCACCGACGCCGTCTTCATCGCCAGCTTCCCCGACGAGGACCCCGGCGTCGGCCAGATCGCCCAGGAGTACTTCGGCTTGACCAACGAGATCGTCAAGGGCTCCGCTGGTGGCGAGGTCGTGGTGGATGGGAAGGACATCGATCAGTTCCGCAGCATGATCCCGAAGAACGTGGCGAAGGGTGTTGACTCGTGTCTGGCCAAGTGTGGGATCCAGAAGCGTTGAATTTCTGGTGACCGACTCTGGAGTAGTGCTTAGTATAGATACCACACTTTAATGTTTCTTCGTATTGGAAACTGGGGAGAGGCGTAATTGTATAAATTAGATTTCTCACTGATGAACATTAAGCTTTCACAATATCTCGACATTATTTGAACTGCATCCAGTGAACTATTAAAACAGCCGAAGGAGCACAGAACATCGAACTAATAACTGTTAGCGTTTGTCTCCGGGTGAATGCGGCGTGCGGAGGTTTTGATTGGCTAGCCGAACGAGTGCGGTTCTTTCCCCACCAGTTTACACAATGTCGTGAGAGTACGCTGATATAAACGCAAAATTGAGCTGAGAAGCAAAAGTTTGACTCCTTGTTTCAAAAGTTGCTGTAACGAAAGACTGCATGACTGACCAAACTTCCTTGCGATTGCCGGCGTCGACACCACGCGTGAAACTTTGTGCCTCCGTATCGGTCATTCTTGGGTGAAGGCAATGACCACTACTAGTTTTGTGACGCTTGGAACAAGAAGCTCTGTTCTGTCCCAAGTCGACTAACTTTGATTGTTCGATGCTCAGCGCATACCACAATTATGAATACAACGATTTTGACTAGAGATTAGCCTTTGGCATCTTCAGCTGGATGTCATTCACGAGTTCTGCCACCTCTCGAGCTATCCCATAACTGTAGACGTATCCACCTCCGGGCGCTCCTGCATTATGCCTGTTAGTCGTGTTCCCACATTCAGCATATCGAGAGCTCTCACCGTATGCATGGATGACTGTCCGGCCATTGAGGATCTCCTTTTCAACGCGGGCTCCGGTCTTCCTCTGCGGCCTGATGCCAACAATGTCACGGACAACTTGGAACCCACTTGGTGTATCCGGGAAAGCCTCAGGCAGATTCTCATGCACACGTCGGAATATCTGGGTTGATGAGGTCAGCACGCGTACTGTTTCGAAGAAATCCATCTGCGAGAAGTTACATCAGCTCTAAGGCCCGAGTCCACGAGGGCGTTGCTAAACGTTGCGGTTAGTAAAATCTAAACATCCTGTTGCCCTGAAGTGAACTCACGTATCTCCGAACTGCTTGATACCCCCTAGGATAGCTGTTCCGTCGCCTCTCGGTAAGACATAAGTGTAGTCTTGCCCTCGACGAATCCAGATCTTGTCGTAGTCGCTCTTCACAAGCACCGTTTGGCCGCGCACTTGCTCGACATCTTGGTCTGACACATCTCTGAGAAACCTCGAGCCCCAACCGGTTGCATTTATGAGGATGTCGTGGCCCATTCCTTTCAGATCAGCCAAAGATCGGACACTGACGCGCTTGAACACAACTCCAGCTGCTTCCAGCTGGCCACGAAGCCACGGAAGGAACACCGGTGGAGTTAAAATCCAGCTTTGATCTGTCCAGTGATTTTATCAGCTGTAAGATAGCCGAACATATGAAGTTCACGCAGAGAACCTACAGCACATTCCGTTCACGGCACCGTCAGGAAGCTCTTCTTTAGACATCACGCGGAACTTCAGATCTGCTGCTCAGTATTGAAACAAGGCCTACTAGTGTGATAGGAAGTGACTTACTCCAGGCATCTTTCCGTAATACCACACGTCCTCGGGCTTCTTGAAGTCCGTCAAGTCATGCATCTCGATGCGCTAGCAGTCAGGAAAATATCAGACATATTAGCAAAGGCATAGATCAACTTCGCATTTCCATACTTTCACACTGCTCTCTGGGTTCGTCATCGCAAGTTTCCACATATGCGCAAACGCGTCGAGCTGCATCTTCTGCTCACGCGGAGGCGAGCCGTCCATGCCCATCCACACGGCACCGGCCCACGGACTCGCCCAGCCTAAGGATTCCGGGTCACCAGGGAGGTCGCGTGCGACGATGGTGATTTCGTGACCTTTTGGTAGCTGGCTTGCTATTGACATACCGGCGATGCTGGAGATGTGTGAGCGCAATGCTTTGTCTGGTGGTTGGGGATGTCGATACCCGGCACCAACGATTGTGATTTTGACCATCGTGTTGCTTTCCGCGTGCTAATGTTCTAGAGGATGGAAAGGATGGAGGGGTGAGATATATATACTTGTTTCAAAGATCACGTAGACCAGCACGAAGGTTTGTGTGTGTCAGGAAGGGACCTCCATCGAACCCCTCATCACTGATGTAAATCATGCATCGAGTGAACATCTTCGGCAGACGAGGGGAGAATGCTAACCAATGAGAGGAGCTTGTCCATGGCTCACATCGGTTATTCTGCAGCCGTTGCCGAAACACGCATGTTCCCTATCTCGCCTGCATCATCCACTCTTCGACTCGGCTAATCTATGCATGCAGTCCCCCGCGTCCTCAAAAATGATGCAGAAACCCCACCCGTGAGGTCTTTCCGGCTCCGTCGAGATTCGATCAGTCTCTGGCTTGGAAGAGTGGTGATATGCATCTCCTATCATGTACACGGTACACCATGCACTGCGGTGTATCCCACCCTAGCTGATAAGAGATAGGATAGTCCTTCAGCCAGAGGTGAGTGGTTACTTTCAAAAATTTAAAACCGGTTGGCTTTCGCAGGAAGAATTCGTGAAAATAAATTTTCGTCCTGCCACTCAGCTGTATCTTTCATCAACTTCTCCCAACTTTGCGTTAAATCTGCATCATGGAACCCAATAAGCTCCGAGAAGCTGAGCAAGGGAAGAGCTCGATCGACGTGGGCCAAGTAGAGAACCATGATCTCAAGAGCGGTATCCTGTCAACTGCAGAACATGATGAGTACCTGAGGTTGAAGGAATCATTCCAAGGAGAACAACTGAATGCACTCACGCGTAAAATTGAGTGAGAGAAGGATTTTACCGTCTTTTTGGTCTGGTGCTGAGTGTAACAGCATCCACGTTCTCCCTCAGTTGATCCTCCTGTACCTCATGTCATATGTTGATCGTTCAAACGTCGGTTTGTAGCAAACCAGACCTTTCAATATGATGACATTGCTCATAAATTTATTTAGGCAATGCGAAATTGTTTGGCGCACAACCCGATCTTGGAATGAGCGGGCGCGAATGGAACATGGCTCTTTCGGTGTTCTTCATTACATATGGTGTGCATATCGGTTTCATAAATAAGGATCATGCATATGCTAACGATTACTCAGCCTTCGGTGGGGTGTAAGTTGGCAAATCTAAGCACACATGGTTACCTGACAAATCATCACGCAGCCCAGCCAACATCTGTCTTAAACGTTTCGGTCCAAAGGTAGAACCTGGTGATTCAATCCTCGAAGAATGATTCCGGTTGCTAATGGAGCGATTCCAGATATGGTTGCCATGTATGATTACTGCTGTTGGCGCCGTTCTCGTTTGTACCTCGCTCCAGAACAACCTCGCCGGTTGGACAGCGTTCCGTGTTTGTAAGTAGGAAGACCTTTCATCTCCGTGTTCGACCCTGAAGTACTGATAATTTTACTTCGAGAATAGTGCTCGGATGGGTGGAGGCAGGTAAGTTCTGCCTTTGTGTTTGAAATATGAACGACATCGTAACATGTCCTCAGGTGTTTTCCCAGGATGCAGTTTCGTCTTAACTTCATGGTACTCACCTGGCGAGCTGCATTCAAGAATGACAATATTCTACTCCGGAGCATCAGCGTATGTCAAATGTCCCAGGTATCCCAGCCAGGAGCGTAGTCAGTTGACCATCCCCAGTGCCGGAGCTTTCTCGGGGCTTATGGCTTATGGCATTGGTCAGCTTGACTACCAATGGGGCTTCCGCGGCTGGCGTTTCATCTACTGTATTGAAGGTTTGAGAAAGTGTGAGAGAGATGCTAAATGCAAAGTGTGCTGACCTTCGGCATTAGGTATTTTCACCGTTCTTCTGGGGCTCATTGGCTTCATTTTCATCCACGACACCCCACAAAGGGCAGGTAACTGGCTTAATGACGAGGAGAAGAGATTTCTTGTCTTGCGCAACAAATATTCTGCGGGAGGAGATTCAGGAGTAGCTGAGGAAGAGCGCTTCTCACTGAAGTACGCAAAGCAAGCATTCAAGGTATCATTCCCCCGCTTACCCTGTGTGACGTGTAACTCATTAAAAGCCAGTCACCTCATACTTATGCAATGTAAATCAAGTAGCGGCTCTTTATTTAAGAACAATGCTAATAGCACTAGCGCCACGATTGAGTTCACCGTAGCCGTAGTTGTTTATGGTATCTCATTCGTGCTTCCGACCATGTAAGTACTTCAACTCATATCTTTATAATTCCTTGTACAGTCTAAATAAGGGGCTGCACTAGCATTAATAACCTTGGTTACTCGAACGCCACTTCTCAAGCCATGACAGCTCCCCCATACGTATTCGCTTGCCTCGTGACTCTTTTCTCCGGCTGGGCTGCAGATCGTTACCAGCAGAGAATGCTTTCGGTTGTGCTACCGAACATTATGGCAGCATGGTGTGAACAAAATCTAAACCTTTGTGAGATCTGGTCCGCTAATATGAAACAGTGGCTTCGTGATCATCATTGTTAGTGTTCGATATGAACATCTTACCGGAGTGACTTGTAAGTTCTACGCCTCAAGGATCTATGAAAATGTTCGTTACTTACCTGCACCTCTGAAGTATTCGGGCTCTTCCTTATGGCTGGCGGACTTTACCCTATCTCTCCGGCTGTAATGGCGTGGTCGGCCTTGAACATGTCCGGGTCCATGAAACGCGCCGTCGGCATGGCTTTAATGATGTCTTTCTCCCAGCTGGGCGGCGTGAGTTCCACAATCGATATGTTTGAAGACAGCATCAGCTCACAGGAAGCAGATTGTCGGTTCCAATATCTACATTTCCTCGCAATCGCCCACGTATCCCATCGGGTTCGGAATAAGTCTCGGTATGCTGACTGTCTTTGGTATAATCTGGCCAGTTGTGTACTTCTTATGGCTAAAGAAGGTTAACATGAGGCGGTCTGAGATGAACTTGGAAAATGTACTTGCCAAATACACTAAAGAGGAACTGGTCGAAATGGGGGATGAGAGTCCGCTTTTTCGATACGCGACTTAAGATTTTACCGGTAGCCAACTCATGATTTGAAACGGTCACTATATAGTTCTACATTATTAATAGTATGAAACTCTAACTCCAATTACCTCACAAAATAGCTTTAATGTATAGTATGAGTAAGATTTACCACAATCTGACTTAGCGCTTTTCTTGTCCAACAATGCATTGTGTCAGGACAATGATATCATTGTGTCTGACTGTCTCGTCTGCGCTTATGCCGCAACACAACCGAAACTCTCACAGTACTTGACACAAGTATGCAGGCGTGAGCAAAACATCAATTAGACTAGCAACAGTCATCCGGATACAGCCTTGACCCTCACATTAATGTGTGCTCAAGTAAGGATAGCAAGAAGTAGCCTACGTATATACCTGCACTTGTCCTCTAATCAAGAATTCTTCTTCAAGAAATCTGGCCCCAAATCTTCGGAAATAGGCAATGGTGTGCATTTTTGCGTGCGTTTTGACTAAGGACAGTAGTACATACCCTTACGCTTAGAGCTAATGCGCTTTTCTGGAAGCGAACTCGGCATTTTGTTAGAAATTAGACAAAGAGTATATATTAAAGTGCAGGCCTGTAGCACAGAAAAACCAAGCCATTGTGTTTGAAGTACTTGGGCGTAACAAAGAGATATAACTTCTAGCTATGGGATCTTCTCCTCGCAGGCACATACCGATTTACGCACAAAACAGTCCAAGCGGAATTATATCCTCAAGATGAAGATCGGCCAGATTGTAGGTGTTCTCGGACTCTTTGCTGCGGCGGGATCTATTCTGTGGCTGGGAGTCAAGAACATCAAACTCGTGTACGGCTTCATCATTCCACTAATTCCCGCGGATCGTTTGGTTTCGCCTAATGGCACCATTCCGACTTTCACAATCACGGAGTTCGTCACCGTCACCGAAATTCCTGGGCTGGTTAGCTCACCTGCACCGGTCACAGTCACGGTAATTTCAACGGAGACCGTGACCTCGGCGGTTGCAGTCACTATGGCCTCATCATGCCAGCTTGTTCCAACTGTGAACACATGGACTGCTATCTCATCGCGTCCATCCTTGACCTATCTTGGTTGCACTGGTGCTGAAATTGGGTTTGAGACCCTTTCATTCACGGGGTTTGTAACAGACAGTGTGTGCGCCGTCAGCCCCTCCGCGACGTCCTCGCTTGAACCTACAGGTTCCACGTTCACGACGATGTACATTACTAATTCAACTGCGATTGGAAATTAGCTCACATTGCCTCTAGAATCTCGCAGCTTTGTTTATGTCACTATAGATCAACTATCCCCATATATTTCACATGGTCCAAGGTTCAGTATGCAATTTGATTCCCCAATCTGACTATTTTCTCTTGCTGTAAAAGCTCTCTTAAGTAAGTGATCGCCCCCCTACGCTTTTTGTGACTTGGAAGGGAAACAAAGGGAGGATTGATTCAAGCCTCGAATAGAAACAGATCTGGAGTGGCCAATATGTACTTACTACTCATAGAACTAGAACCATCGAGTATCCTGTTTCGGCCTGGCCCCCACTGCTTACGTTCTCGGCCGAAGCCCATACACACTCAACAACGTGATCGTTGCCATCTCCAGCGTTATTCTTCTAGTGATGACTGGTCCGCGTATACCATCTGCAGCCTGCTCCTCCAGGCACGTCGCTTAGACCAAGATCCGCATCTTCGTTATTCTGACCGCCTGACAGCCAGGGAAACGTTGGGACGAGCGATTCTTCGACCGCTTGCTCAGATCGCCCACTCGGAGTGCAGACTTTGGTGGATGATGCGGGATCGGCGAGATGGCGAGGTGGTTCGTCTCGGCTGGGATAGCTAGTGGGAGTGGGTTGCAGGGTGAGCTGAGCTGGGCTGGGCTGTGGACGGGCTGTGGACGGGTGAGATGAGATCGGGCAAGGGCGCGGTATGAAGGGAGGTGGATGGTGCAAAGCGTGGCGGTCTGGCAGCGTAAGGGAGTACGCCGTGCTGGTTGATGTCAGGGGACGGGAGGTGGCTGCTGGAGGGACGGGCTGTGCAGTGGGTTGAAGGCGGGAACGACCGTGTCATCGGCGCTGCAGAACGGGAGTGCAACGGGGAATTCCACTGTCTGCGGCGGCGCGGGGCGAGATTCAGAGGACGAGCGAGCACGTTGCGGTGCGCATCTCGGAATCTCGCCGCAGACGTGAAGGCGGGTCGAGGAGAGGATGGTTTTGGCACAAAAGGTGTTGCAGCTGACGTCAGTGATTGGGCGAGTTTAAGCTTGAATTGATGCTTGTCGGCCTGAGGCTTGTGTTGCATCCAACGCAAATAACAACGCAGATTGCAAGGAGCAGCCCTTGCGCTGGCGGGAAGAGAAGACTCCCGGTCAGGCCCCCAGCCCGGCGTCGGTGTCGGCGAAGACGGCAGCTCTGGCCACGGCGCGCTGCTTTCTGCACGTCCAAGTTACATCGCAAGCCAGTGGCGCTTCTTGCGGTGCGCGCTGCTGAGACTGCGAAGCCCCTCCCTGCTCGCACGTCATTCGAAGATCACTGCTGATCGTGTCGCGCGTCTGGCTTGTTGTTGTTGATCGGCCATCGCGCAAGGAAAGTTCCATAGATCATCGGGGCTGGCTGCGACACGCATCGTCTCCCGCGCGTCGCTCCGGCTGCTGCCCACGACAAGGCTGAGGCTTGGGCAGGCGCTGGGCGGCTGGGCTGAGGCTGTGGCGGCTTAGTGGCGGGCATCATTACTCAGTCTCTTGCGTTACATGGCCGGGCGATTGGCTGCTAGCTTCGCGTAGAAGGCGGTTAGAGGGCCGAGAAGCTGCAGAATGTGCCGCTGTAGTTGTCCTCGGTTGCATTTGGCGACGGTCAGCCCTCGCGCCCGCTGAGTGCTCGCAATCAATGCACCAGTGGTAGCGATGGCAGGCCTTCAGGCTGCTTTTTCACGAGGCCGCATCTCATGCCAATGCAGTGTGTGGCAACAGAGGTGCCGGGTAACGGGCGAGCGGCTGCCCACGCATCGACCAATCGCAGACGGGGGATTCCGCATATTCACCCAACCAGACGGCCCAGCAGCATTTGAAAGCTGCCCGTTATTCCAAAATAGCTGGAAGGCGAGGAGAAATTTCCGATTGGTGCACGGCCAGAGCAGCGTTGCCGCACAATGCGCTAGCCGCCGCTGTCGACGCGTCCGCCGTCCAGCCAATTTCTTGACTGCGTTAGCCTGTCGTAGGCGCAGGCCAAGTCCCGGCCAAGTTGAGCGCGGCTGCCTGATTGATGAGGAGCACCCTGCAGTCGTCCTTATGCGGGGTCCGGAGAGGGCGCGGTCCGGGTGGAAGGCCCCCAGCTTTGCCAGTTTCAGCAGCCCGTCTCACACCGTTCCTGTCTCACGTCCGCATCCGGCCATCAATGCTGCCAACACCGCAATCTGGGCACCACGCCTGCCTGCTCAAAAAGCCCAGCGCTCTGCCAGCAAGACCGCCTCTCTGTCAATCCAGCACTCATTATTTTCCCGTCTCCGCCTCTCTGCCAAGCTCAAGACGTTCCTTTTGTCGCCGGCCGACTTGCTGTCTCTGACCAACGATTCCAACGAGCCTTTTATTGTATACACCGTAATCAACGACTCTCCTACCAGTCAACATGAAGTACTCCATTGCTGCCGTTTTCTTCGCCCTCGTCGCTCTCGCGGCCGCAGCTCCCGTCGGTAAGTGTCAACCACGAAGCATTTGCACCGCGCTGTACTCACCTGCCACCCTGCAGCCGTGTCCGACCCCGGTGACACTGCTCCCGTCATGAGCAATGGCGAAACTACCGTGCCTTTCGCCAACACTGGCAATCCCGGAAACGCCATGGACGCTGCCGACGCTGCCAAATAAACGTTAAGATATTCATGGGAGGAAGGTGTGTGAGGACCGAGGGGGGGTTTGTTGATGCAGTGGGTTGCAGCGATATAGTTGATCGCAGTATCTAGAAGCCCGTCGGCTTGCTTCAAATTTGTCGCCTCAAGCTGACGGGTCGAGGATGGGAAGAGTTCGAGTTCGGTGGCAAATCTTTACCAATACCCAATTTGAAGGCAGGGACTGTTGCCACGGCGCAGCCACAATCCACCATGCTTCAGCATACTCGCAAGATGTCATGATTCTTGACGCAGTATGTGTGTGTCCGCGTAGATAAAAAGAGATCTGCATCTCTAATGTTAATTCATTCTGAAGCATCTGCTACTTGAGGTGACGCCTGGGCATTTGTCAATGGCACGCAGCCATGAGACTTCGCACGTCCTGGACTTGGTTGTGGGTTTGGATTTTCTGCAGTCTTGTGGTGTGATTCTCCCAGGATATTACGTGCTCCAATCTCTAATCACGTCCTTGGCTTGCCAGGTTCAGTAGCCGGATTAGTCGGGGTGTCAAGTGGTGGTCTACTCGAAGTGTCAGGCCAGGCATTTATCGGAAGTCAGGTTTCTTGGGTATTTTCAAAGAAAT
Organism: Neofusicoccum ribis; assembly: GCA_021436925.1. Lineage (NCBI taxonomy): Eukaryota > Fungi > Ascomycota > Dothideomycetes > Botryosphaeriales > Botryosphaeriaceae > Neofusicoccum > Neofusicoccum ribis. Next base: position 65,660 of record JAJVDC010000121.1, on the reverse strand, counting down.
ACTAGCTTCGCTCTGAACCAAAAAAGATGGCGAGGCCTGTCGCTGTCCGGTATCGGTTGTGAGATCCCAAGGGTGGGGACTTAAGACCTCCTGTAAGATCCGGGGAGGCCCCGCAACTATAAATAGGCCGTCACCGGAACTCGCTCCTCCAGGAACTCCATACTAGTAGTGGTCTTTGAATACTTCAGAGTACTCAGAGTACTCATTCACATCCGTAATGTTATCTCTTGAACATATACCGTGAAGATAATACAGGAATGCTTCTCTCAATACTATCGATGAGCCTCCCGCCACCGGTTTTACATGCAATATGCTATGAAGATGAAGGGCAGCTTACTCTCGGGATATTATATTTTCAGGCTTTGTTGCGCTCACATCCCCTCCACATTTCGAGGCTTGTACTCTTCCTCCAAGTACCTCATCTCCTCATCAGTCAGCTTGACCTTCAATACACCAACAATCTCCTCAATCCTCTCAACAGTACTCAAGCCCACGATCGGGCAGCATCCTTTCTGCAACACCCACGCCGTTGCAACCGACGCCATACTCGCGCCCTTCTTACCCGCCAGCTCCTCCACCCTCCCCACAATCTCCATATTCGCCGTCTCATTCCACGCCTTCCCCTTCTTATCCGCCTGGCCCCTCAAACTCTGCTCCCCCTTCCCCGCCGGCTTCGCCAACAACCCCCTCGCCAACGGACTCCACGGAATAACCGCCACGCCCGTAGCCTCGCAGAAGGGGATCATCTCCCTCTCCTCCTCCCTATACAGCAAGTTATAAAACGGCTGCATGCTCACGAACTTCGTCCACCCCCTCAACTCCGCGACGTGTTGCAGACGAGCAAACTCCCAAGCCCACATGGAGCTGGCGCCGAGGTAGCGGGCCTTGCCGGCGGCGACGACGTCGTGCAGGGCGCGCATGACCTCCTCGGGCGGGGTCTCGCGGTCCAGCCGGTGGATCTGCAGCACGTCGACGTAGTCGGTGCCCAGGCGCGCCAGCGTCGCGTCCACCGCCGCGAGCACGTGCTTGCGCGACAGCCCCATCTGGTTCACCAGCGCCCCGTCGTTGACGCTGGCCGGCCGCGAGTCGTCGTCCATGACCGGGTTGTAGATCTTGCTGAGGATCACGACGCGGCTGCGCGGGATGTTGTACTTTTTGAGCGCTTTGCCGATGATCTCCTCGGATTTGCCGTTCGAGTACGTGTCGGCCGTGTCCTGCGGGTGGGTTAGCGTGGAGGGGGGCGGGGGAGTGGAGGGGTGCGGTGGTTACCCAGGTGTTGATGCCGCAGTCGTAGGCTTTTTTGAGCAGCTTGAGGCCTTCTTCCTCGTCGAGGGTCCAGGGTGAGCCTTCCCATTTGCTGCTGCCGAAGGTCATGCATCCGAGGATGACTTTCGAGACCTTCAGGCCGCTGTTTCCTAATCTGTTCGAGGTGTTGTTGGCGGCTGAGACGCAGCAGGATCCTTTCACGTGACTTACCTGACGTACTCCATTGCGCTGATTTCGAATTGCGGTGTCAATGCTGCCAAGTCTGGATGCTCCGAATATAATATATCGTCCGTGCAGGGGTGCACAGAAACGTCGGGTGTGCCCCGCGTCGGTCGGATCCTGCCCCGCATCGCCCCAGATCCCCGGTCGGACTTCTCACCGGTGGCTGTACTGGACATGGAATGCATCATCAACTAGGATTTCTAAAATCTGTGGGCCAGTTGGTGCTTCGAGACGATCAAGTATCAGCGTGCACCTTCTCTCGATGCGGCGTGATTCAACCTCGCAAGCCGTGTTTTCCCACCGAGCTGTCCATTTTCCAGTCCGCAGGTAATCTCTCCCACTACAGCAGCGACAGCCCATCATAATTAAAGTCCATGTCAAAATTAAAAAACGGCGAACTCCCCATCCCCACATTCGCCCCCAACAACCCCGTCGAGAACTGCCTCCCCAACCCCAACGCCTCACCCTGCACCACCGCATCCCCACCCCCCAGCACCGCCACGCCGTCCACCGCCCCGCCCGCCGCAGCCTCGCCCGCGCCGAGCAGGCTCCCCGCCAGCCGCTCCAGCCCGTCCGCCATCAGGTGCACGAGATGCCACCTGCCGACGGACGAGGCGCGGAAGCACTCGACGAGGGCGGCCGCCAGGCGGGCGACGAGGTCGCGCTGGACGAGCGCGGGGCCGCCGGCGGTGGTGGTGGTGGCGGTCAGCTTGAGCAGGAAGACGCAGGCGAAGCACGTCATGGACAGCAGGTACGCGGGCATGCCGTTCAGGCCGCCCCGCAGGTCGGCGTCCGTCGGGAGCAGCTCGATGATGCTGGTGGCCGCGGCCACGGCGGCGGTGGCGCTGTCGTGCAGGCCGGGTGGGAGCGTGGGTGGGGCGGCGGCGTCGAGGCCGCGGAAGACGTGGGAGTGGAGGTAGAGCTTGGCGAAGTGGAAGTGGATGAGGACGCCTTTGGCGGGGAAGTCGCCGATCGAGGCGTTGCCTGGGGGTGTGTGAGGAAGGTGGGCGAGGGGGGGTGGGGCGGAGACACGTACGTTGGAGGGCGGGCGACCAGCGCCCTAGCCAGTGGTCGAGCTGCCGGCTGAAGGCGGAGATTTGGGTGGAGTAGACGGATGGGATGGGCTCGCTGCTGTCTGGGCCGAAGAGGTCGTAGATGCTGCGGACGATGATGAGGAGGGTCACTTGGCTCATCATGCGCTTGTCGTCTTCGGTCGTGTTGGGGGCGTTGAGGAACTCGTCGGCGCGCTGCACATCTCGGACCATGGGCGCGCGCCCGTAGAGGATGGAGAGGTGGGAGTCGGAGATGTAGGAGATGTACCACAGCCGTAGCAGATCCACAGCCTCTTCGTTGTTCGCGTTGTTGATCTGCTTGAAGCTGGCGCTGAGGTTGACTTCGGTGGCTCGCCGTACGGCTATTCCAGACAGCATCCAGGACATGTCGCTCAGCCAATATGCTCCTATGGCAAGTGCACGGAGATAGTCGCGGTCGACGCGGCCATCAAACATCGAGTTGGTCACGAGACGGCGGAACTCGTTTTTGCAGATGCTGTAGAGATGATTGCTGGAGGGGTCGTGCAGAGAGGAGACAGTGTAGATACACGCGGCCAGGGTAGGGCTACCGCGACGTAGACTTTCGAGTGTGCTGTACCTCCCTCCAACCCGGTAAATGAAATGATCCAGCCGGTCGTAGTAGAGACCGAACAGCCTCTCTGCATCGTCGATAGACAGCTGGCCGTTTGAGATGAAGTCGTTGATGGGCTCTTCCGAGGGAGACGTGGTAGGAAGAGTCTCAATATCCGAACGTAGTGCACGGAGCTTGGTAAGGTAGTAGACAGACTGGATGGGAACATGAGCTAGCCCCTCATCCTGTGGCGAGAGCTTAGGCGAGTTATCGCAGGAAGGCCCGACGTCCTCTGGATGCTCAGGAATTGGTGGTTCAGGGAGAGTATTCGACAGGCTTCTCAAAGCAGGCAGTGCTATGAGTAACCCCTTTTCGGACAACTGCTGAAGGGAAGAGTGAATGGCTTCCAAATCGTGCACGATTGCTTCCTTGAATCTGGTATTGTAAGCCTTGGAATCCAGAAAGACCACTTTAGCCTACTGTGATTGCTCATCAAGCAGCGTCTGCAGGCTTCGGTTCAGCACGCAGGACAAATTCCTATCTGCGCATCGGCGGCATGGAGGCCCATTCTCCATGTCACATCGTATCTGGCATACTGAATCAGCAAAAGCCCACGTGAGATGCGCAGGCGTTGGCTGGAACCTTCTGCTTTCGACATGCCGCACAAGCCTTGATCTTCCGGGAGATCTCAGGGCGGGCGGCTTGGACGGGTGGGCCAGGCTGTCGGTCTTGCGCTATTGTTTGGTGTGCGGACCTTCGTCCGTTGGCAGTGCCTGAATCCGACGGACTGGTCGACACTGCGGCCTGTCGGGGGATAAGCCGGTTGGCAGCTGCAGAGGCTGATTGGTTGCTGGATACTTACGGCAGGTCCGTCGACAGCGGTGGACCCGTCCATCTGGGACCAGGTGCGCTTTGGCATGATGGTACGCAAGTCCGGGGTTGTTGAAGCGATGTTCTCGGAGAGAATGACGAGCAGGAAGAAGGGGGGCTGGCGGCGCTAGGGCCTCAGGAACGGTGTAGTGGTTCGGGAAAGGCATGCTGCGAAACGCGGGGCAAACGTGGGGTGGCGCGGGGTCGGCTCCAGCCAATGGTCCTGCCATCTGCCCGTCTCGGCCATTCTTACGACCGAGCTGTTCCCATCTGCATTCACATTTGAAGGCATTATGGCAGCGTCCTCAAGGACATGTCTACGATGAATGTTGGGTTGGAAATCTTGCAACAGTGGGATCTACCAGCACGCAATCCCTTTCTGCGCACGAGCCTTTGTTACAAAATCTACATCTCCTGGTTTTCTCTCTGCTCTAAACTCTAAAGCAATGCCCTGATTCTCTTTCGAAGGAACGGATGCGTTGCCGGACGAACAAGATGGTCTATGTCGGCCGTGTTTAAGAGGTCCGGCTCCGCTTCATTCAGGCTTAATATTCCGAGCAGCCTCATAGTAGTCTCAAGCTCGTCTTTCAAGACTGATATTTGTCAGTACAAAGAATATTTTGGAAGGCGCGCAGCACTTACTCTGAATCAAATGAGCTGCTCCTTCTTCTCCATATGCCAAGGAGTACAGGAACGGCCGCCCAATCCCTACTGCGGTGGCACCCAATGCAATGGCTTTGAGGATATCCGTGCCTCGCTCAAAGCCGCCATCCAGATAGACCTCCATCCTCTCAAAAACTTCCGGACAATGTCGGTGCAGCTCCATCAAGATCAATATCGATGCTTGGGCACTACCATTTGTCAGCATCTAGTTCGCGCACGCGCCATCCTCATGAGACTTACGTGTCCAAACTTCTTCCCCCGTGGTTTGAGAGCATTATTCCCTTGATGCCGTACTTTAGAGCCACTCTTGCGTCGTCTGCCGTCTGAACACCTTTCAGCACAACCGGCAAGCCCGAAACCTCCTGGATCCAGGCGATGTCATTCCAATTCAGCGATTTGTCGATGTAAGCTCCCATCAACCGCCCCATACCACCGCCCTTCTTGTCATTTCCAGCGACCGCCCCGCTGATGGCAGCAGCAACATTTTCAGCGGCGATGCGCTCATCTGCCTCGCGCTTGCCCGGCACCGGCGCATCCACCGTGACAAAAATGCCCTTGATGCCCAGCGACTTCGCCTTCCGCAGGAGCTTGGCCGTTTCGTCGCGGTTCGTGTTGACGTAGAGCTGCAGGAAGAACGGCTGGCCGGGAACGCCGGCTTCGACGATGCTGGCGAGTGGAAACGATGCGTTGTTGGAGACGCATTGGACGATGCCCTCCGACCCCGCTGCCCGCGCCAACGCCAGCTCGCCGTCCGGATGCGCCAGTCTCGCCATCGCCGCCGGGCTGATGAAGAAGGGCGCTGAAGCCGAGTGTCCTAGCATGGTCGTGCTTGTGTCCACGTCGGAGACGTCCCTCAGGATCCGTGGGCGGAGCATGATTCGCCGCAGCAGGCTCTTGTTCCACCCGTGGGATACTAGGTCCGTGGCTGCAGACGAGTAGAATGCCCATGTTTTGGCCGTGAAGTGTTCAGAGGCAATTCTTGCAAAGTCTTCGGCGCAGATGGCTTTGTGCAGTTCCGGTTTGCCGTGTTCTGGCTTCCCTTGCTTGGGAACCGGTTCATCGGCTGGTGTCGCTAGCGGGGGAGTGTCGCTGCTGGCTTTGATGGTGCCTTTGAATGTTTCGGGAGGGAGCGTTTCTTCTATTATTCCTGGGGCGTGGATTTCGTCGTATGCCTTTGTCGCGTCTGCACCGGCGTATCTCAGGATGACTGGAGGAGGCTATTAGAGACGCCAGGATGGTTTGAGGAGCTGCTTACTTCCAGAACCACCCGGATGTTTCTCCAAGAAGTCGGTCACATCCCAGATCTTGGAATTAACCACGATCCAGCAGTCATCCTTGGAGTTGTGGCTCCGAATGTCAGCCAAGCTCAAGGACGTGTCCGCCATGGCTGATTGACCAATCGCAGCAAGCCAATTTCGAGCGCAAAGGAGGTAAAAGGCTGCGCATGCCAGCCAGCGATCTTAAAAATGGCCTTGTCTCCCGGGTATATCTCGCATGAGGTGTAGTTTGCCCCAGAACGGGGGCGGGGAAGCCGACGCGGGGGCGCCACCCGACAAACTTATCTCCGCGCTGTGCCCCGGTGAGAAGTCCGATGTCCCCAACACCGCAGTGCGCCGACCAATAGATCGTTAGCTTCGGGTCATCTTATTGCGACGGTGTTCAGTGGATGTTGTTGTAGTTATGTGGACTCGCGGATAAGGTATTCTAGAGATGATTCGCACCTGCCCACACATTGGTAGGTCAGGCATTCATCGGAATTGGGTCGGAACTCTTTCACTGCACACTTGTATCTAGAAGAACGCTCCAATCGCCTGCAAGGGTATGTACCTGCAGCGACACCTTCTGAGCCGGCCTCGTACACAACCACCAAACTGCTCCCGCACTTCAACTCCGCGCTCCCACCACATCCCCTGCCAGCCAACATCCCCCGCCTAATGCACATACCTAAACGCCACCACCGCCTCCCCACCCCGCCCCACCCTACTCCCACTAATCCCCCTATGCCTCACCTCGCCGCCCATCTCCTCCCTCTCAAACCGCTCATTCTCCCTCCTCAAGTACCACTTGATGCCCAGCGCCGCCGCAGCCGTGACGACGCACGCGCCGCTCATGACTCCGCCACCGGCGTAGTAGCGCGGCTTCTGCGCGTCAGGGAACATGTAGCTGGTGTAGAAGTGCGCGACGCCGGCGCCCATGAAGTTGACGACGGCCAACGCGGCGCCGCGCTTGGCGCGCGGCCGCGGCAGCGACGCCGACAGCCACGACACGCACAGGTTGTACGGCGCGTACGACCCCGCCGTCATCAGGAACATCGAAAAGTACCGGCCGCCCGTGGTGGGGACGAACATGGCCTGCCGGAGGGGGTTAGCAAGGGGGCGGGAGGGGGGCGGTGGGCTTACGAGGAGGTTGCCGAGCAGCGCGAAGATCATGGGGATGGCGATGTGCCAGCCGCGCTCGTGCTTGTGCGACGCGTGGAAGGAGACGCAGAGGGAGACGATGAAGGCGAAGAAGTAGGGGGGCGCGGTGAGGAGGAGCGTGACGGTGTCGCCGTAGCCGAGGGTGCCGACGATCGAGGGGAAGAAATTGTTGAAGGACTGCGCGGTGATGAGCGCCATCTGCTGGATAGTGAACCTGGAAGATGTTAATGATTACAGCGCTCTGATGAGGATGAACGGCGTACATGTATAATTTCGGATCGATGAGGGCTTGCTTGAGGCCCCACAGCACGCTCTCGGGATCTTCGTCGGGGATGCCTGCATTTTCCTTGCGTATGCGGTATTCGGCGAGCGCTTGATGGTCGGTGGAGAGCCAGTAGTGTTTACTTTGGAGAGGATAGTCGGGGAGAAGAGGCATTATAAGGAGTGCGATTACGACCGTCATGGACCCTTCAATGATGAATAGCCATTCCCAGGCCGGCCTGCCCGCTTTTCCTTCCATCCGTGATGTGACTGCAAGATATCAGTTTGAATTCTGTGCATCTGGACAGAGTCTTTGCTTACTTCCCGCTGCAATGAGACCAGAGAATGCCGTCGCCAGCATGTTTCCTCCGTAGAGTATGGCTACTCGGACTGGAAGCTCAGTTCGCTTATACCAACAGGACATTAACACGAATACACCGGGCAAAAAAGGTGCTGGAAGTCCATTAGTGAGTGCTTGAGCGTCACCCTTGGAGGGAGTTTGCGTACCTTCCACCAGCCCAAGAATAGTTCTGGTAACTGCGAGAGTTGCAAAGTCTTTCGTAAAGCCTTGGCACATCGAAACAATCCCCCATGCCGAAGTAATACAGCATATGTATATTGATGGCCTGACTTTTCCGATAATCAGGTTCGACGGCACCTGAGTAATCACATCTGTGGTAATGTGAGACCAAATAAGCTCGGTTGAATGGGGTAGAGCTCACATCCGACGTAGAATAAGAGCAAACATGTGTTGTATTGGTTGTTCGTTAGATTGAGAGTCTCTGTTATTCCAACGAGCTTTGCGCTAGCTATGTTGTTCCGGTCTCTAGTGGCTCATAAGTCGAACTGTGCTGTACGCCCGGATTGGTGAACCTACATGATGTTAAGTAGGAAGAGCAAGACAATAACTGGCATCAACGTGCAATCCAGCCGCCGGACAAGGCTCCCTTCGAGCCTGGACAGTTCATCCTGTTCCAAATGTGCGAGTGAGTCTGGCAGCGGCAGTGCATCTGGTGGCGGGGCTGCGAGTTCGACTTTCTCGATGGCCTCGATTGAGGATTTCGCGCGCTCCATCTCGTCCATCGCCATGGTGGGTTGGTGCGGAAATTCGGTTCCAACAATGAGCAGCACCAGATGCAAGGTGCGGAGAGAATCGTTTATCCGGCGTGTTGTTTATGCGACACCGGGAGGAAACCCCGGAGAGAAGTGCGGAGGATGGTGGATCGACGCTCGCCTGACGGTGCGGGGAAGCCCTCCCCCATGCTTTTCCGGCGGTGAACCCCACGGGGTGAAGAGGCTCTGAGGTTGCCGGGGTGTCTTCTCCATTCAGTAATAGCAGCGCCTTTCGGCCCCCGACACAGGAACGTGGGATGTATCGTCGCAGAACACGGGACTGACACTTGAAATTCTCCATACAGGTCTGTCCATAATTGTCTACCCAAACACCTCCATCATGAAGAAATACTCAATCTTACTCCCGTCCTGCCTCCCCCGCGCCGTCAGCATCCGACAACGATCCGCCAAAATCTCCCCGATCACGGGAGCCCCGCAGAAGAAGACGCCGACCTTCAACCTTTCGCCATCGCCCTCCTTCCCCTCCTTCACCAGGCTACCCTGATACATCCGCATGTCCTCGTAGTGCTCGTCCAGGATGGCCACGAAGTCCGGGCGCCCGAAGTGCGTCGGGTTGATCAGGCCGGTGAGCGGGCTCTCCGGATGCGCCTCGGTGCGGTGCTTCTCGAGCAGCCAGCGGTACACGTGGACGGCGATGCCGGCGCGCTTCTGCGTCACGTGCGTGCGGATGCGGATGTCGAGGTGCGGCGCGGCTTCGTGCCGGCGGTGCCAGGCCTGGCTGCGCGAGACGGTGTTGAGCAGGTCCGAGAACCAGAGCAGGTAGTTGCGGTCGCGCACCATCCAGTGGAAGTCGACGCGGCGGTAGTCGTCGGCGAAGGCCGAGGAGCTGTCGTGGGCGGTGGTGGTCACGGTGTCGCCGGAGTGGGAGGTTTCGAGCGAGGGCTTCTCTTCCTCGGACGTGGGGTGCGTGTGGGCTTGGTCATCGCGCGCCTGCAGGTCGGCCAGGATGCCGGAGAAGGGCGTGACGCCAATGCCGGCGCCGACGACGATGGTGTGGCTGAAGTCGTAGAAGCGCTGGGCGGGCGCCCCGAAGGGGCCGTTGACGCCGATGTCGATCTGGGCTGTTCCCGATTCGCGGGCGAGGTCACGGAGCCGCCCTGTCCAGTTGCCGTCGGTCTTGATGTGCACCTGCAGCTCATTGCCGATGCATACCGAGACTGTGAATGGGTGCCACTGCCACATGCTGAGCTTGGGCACCTGGAGGAAGATGTACTGGCCGGCCTGATATTTCCAGATGCGCTCGCTGGGGATCTTGGCCTTGACTTCGACCGTTTCGCCATCCAGGACGGTCAGAGTTGCAGGAATGCGATGGAACCCAACACCGACGCGTGTGACACGTTCTATGAAGATAAGGAGGGTAGGGAAGGCAAGCCAGTAACCAAACATGGGCCACTGGAGCAGTGCAGCGGTGCCGTGGGCCATGAGGAGGCCTATTATGGGGTACATGAGGAGATGGGAAAGCTGGAAGACCTCGTAGTTCCATTTCCGGACCTGAGGCATGCTCAGAAGAGCAAGGGTCCAGAAGAGCCCCAGAGCTGTGATGCCGCTCCATCCTGGAAGAGACGCGGCGTAGACCCGATATGGCCGGGGAACCGCGTCTGGTCCGAGCAAAGTGGCGACGGCATCTTGTCTTCCTGGTTTGCTTCCAAACACAAACGACCCTGTCAAGTGGCCAATTGCATGGAGAGTGGCCAGTGCCAGGGCGACAATGGATATTTTGATGTGGAATTCCTGAGAAAGATCCCAGTTGATGAAGCGCGAGATGTGGTACGACTTCCGGAGAAAGGTCGAGAAATACCGGCTCATGCTCAAAATCAGGAAGAAAAATGTTGGATACAGCGCACCGGCGCACGTCTTTGCCAGTACAACACCCCAGCCGAAGGCTGCTCGGTATTCTGCCACAGTGACGTATTTGACCAGTTGCCAGATCCCAAAAGCAAGCTGCATGGAGACCACTAGCGCGATAAAGAGGATTTCCGGGCCATGAACGCTCCAGTAGGAGCGGACTCTGCGCCAGATGGACATGCCACGTTTGTAGTCCTTTTCATCTTGCTCTCCTTTCTTCACCTTTTCCAAGGAGGGAATCCGCCATTCCCGAACGCGCTCAGCAAACTCGGCGCGGGGAATGCGGTCCTTGTCGGACCCAATGATGCTTCGTAGGAAGCCATGACGAGCTTCGTCTTCTTTGGCGCCATGATGGAGGTTTTGAGGCTGTGGATTGGGTGCGATTTCGCCATGGACTTGGTCTAGCTTCCGCTCTACTTCAGAGTAGTCAATGGTGCCATCACCGTTGTGGTCAAGCTCGTTCAGGAATTTGTCGATCTCATCGTTGGTGAGGAAGGCAACGTTGGCCATGTCGCGGGGCTGGCCTGGCAGACGGAATGCCGCATTTGAAAGAGGAGGGAGACATCAGCGTAAATACCCCTGACGGCAGAGCTGGAAATGCGTAGGCCAAGATGTTGCCCGACGCCAAGGGTCTGGATCTCGGTGGCATAGCAGTGGCCGGATTAGCTGTAAGACGACAAGTGCTTGTCAGGAGCTGCGATGACTGGATAATCCACATCGGAAACGAACGCTAAGCCAACCACACTGCCGTCTTTACCGATTAGCAACAAGTGTGCGCGGCTGGGCAAAGCCAAGCCCCAACGCATGTGAAGGAAGCTGTAATCAAGCCGAGAAGGACTGCGCATCAAGGCCACGACAAGATGACAAAGTTGCCAATCGGCGTCCTCCGATACAAAAAGGCGTAGGGCAAACTGCAGTCAAGACTATTTTGGGAAAGCTCTTGATGTCCACGTAAGGTTGCAGTGCTGAGTCGGCACACCCGGCAACGACTTCGCTTGGCTCCTTGGGTGGTGACGTCAGTTTCTGGTGGCTTGAACTCTCCCGCTGCAGGACCCACGATCCTGACCGCCGCGCGAACCTTATTGAAAGGTGCCTGGATCATGGACCGCTGTCAATAGATTTGTCCCAGGGCGCTGTCGAATTAAGAGCATTGTGCGTGTGTACTTACACCAGTTCGCCTCGCTTGTTGAGATGTCTTTCAACCAGATCTTTCGCCCTACTCATTGAATGATATATTTCGACAGGGTGTGAGTTCTCATTTCACACCCTGCTCCTTTTGTGTAACAAGCGCTACAGAGATCGTAGCGTCCGCCATTGCATTGTGAGCAACCTGCATCGGTAGTGTCAGAATTTCCCGCATGAAGCCAGTAATAGATCTCTGACTTACGGTAGAACGAGTCCCCTGAATGGCCCAGACTTCCATTGCAGAACTGGCAATGTTTCTCGTTGAAATTCCCAGACACTGAGTACATCCCAGAAAAGACATAGTAACGGTCGAGCACATGGCCCGCATCGCGGTTTCTGCAGGCCCGCCCCATTTCGTAGCAGCGCTCGCACATGACGAAATCACGGCAGCCGGGGCAGTCTGTGGCGCAATTCAGTGTGATAGACTTGTTAAGAAATCAGATATACTTACGGTAATATGGCCCTTGCTGGACCTGATTTGCGCATGTTGCGCAGGATACCGAATCGACGGAGATGTACGCGTATGGCCCAACGTTCTTCGGCACATTGGCTTTCAGGTACACATACAAACGGTGCGAATCCGGAGTTTCGCAGGTATTTCCGGACGCGTAGCACTCCTCGCAGAGATCGTACCCGTCTTTGCTCTCATTACACGACGGGCAATCTGAAGACACGTTAGCAACATGGGGAAAGGGTTCAATGGCCATTTTCAACCCACAATAATATCTACCCTGTGCCACTCCCTTCTGGCATTGGTGGCACTTCACGTCCACGGCGGGTGCAAGACGTCTACAGGCCTCGCCTTTTTCAGAGATTACCACATCTCCCGCAACCGACTTCTGCATGATCTGCATCTTGCGGTCCGTACATTGACAACTGACTCCAGAGCTGAAACACGAAATGCACAGGTCGTAGTCGTCACCACCGGCACAGCAATCTGCAACCCTCTCGTCAGCTACGCAACCACACAGGCTCCTCCCCAGATACTTACGCGCAAACCTCCCCTCCCGAATCGACTCTCCACACCCGCGACAATACTGCCCCAACGGGCCCAGCAACCTGCTACACTTCCCCTGCAGCGCCAACTCGACCTTGATCTCCGGGTCCAGCAGCTTCTCCAACGCATACGCCAGAACCGCCTCGCCCACGCACTCAGCAATAAACTCCTCCGTCTTCTTCGCCGCCAAAATCCCCGCCACGTACCCAACCGCATGCCCATCTCCCGCCGCCTGGCCCGCCGCCACCTCCGCCCCGTGGCCCGCCAGCACGCCCGCAACCTCGCTCTGCACCGCATGCCCAACCGCGCCAGCCTGATCCGTGACGCCATGCACGAAGCCCTCCGCCGCACCAGCCGCATCGCCGACGACGCAGCCGGCCTGGTCGAGATGGGTGCCCGGCGGCAGACCCGGCGTGGGCAGCAGGCCGCCGACCAGGTGGCCGATCTCGGCGCCCAGGCCCATGCCGGCGAGGGCGGCGGCGACGGGGATGGCGGCGTCGCGCTTGGTCGGGTCGTGCGGCGCGACGCCGCGCCGCGCCAGCTCGTCGCGGATGATGGCCAGCTTGCGCTTCGCAACCACCAGCCGCCGCACCCCGAACGCCGACACCCCGAGCGAGATGCCCGCGCTGTGGATCGAGTGCCCCAGGCCCGCCCCGATCGAGCATGACGCGGCGAAGTGCTGGCGCAGCTTTTTGATTTCTTCTTCTTGCAGCTGCGGCGTCGTGCGCGCGGCGGTTTTGGCGATGTAGGCCGGCTCGTCGAAGTCGAAGGTGTCGTGGAGGCCCATGGTTGCTGTGGAGGGTGGGGGAAAAGGGGGTGGGACTAGTCTGCAGGCTAAAGTTGGGGCGCGGCGTGGGAAAAGCGATCATGAAATGCGGGAGGACGTGGTGGATGGAATGCGAACCATGACGTGGTTGCTGGAAGAAAAATGACGGAGCTTGAGCGGTGAAGGCACAGATCCACCGTGTTTCTGGACGTCGATCAGACATGCCCCCGGCTTTATAGCAAACAAGCACGGTTAAGACTCGCTAGCGACCGATTGATTAGCCTCTTCGAGGAAAAAGTGGGTCGGAAGAGGTCTAGACGGGAGAACAAGCTTTAGGGAGTTGAGACCCAGCTTTCAGAGTGCATCAGCGGAGATGAAGTAGCCCTACTGTAAGTTTCTGCAGAGGTCGTTGATGGTGCAGGAGAGCTGGGAGGTTGTCGATACTTTGGCGAGCAGCTTCTCCGACTCAGAATCCTTGCAACGCAAACGCAACAAGCCCGCATCGCACGCAATCCCCTGCACCGCCGAAAGAATGTTTGAGGCTCGCTTACGCGGCGTCGTGCACGGGCGACCACAAGATACACAGATACTGCAGACGCGAAGAACACAGGCTCCAGTTAGTAGGACTGACTCAGCGAAAATCAGGCACAGTCGACGAGGTTATAGCACTAACTCGAGAAGCATTGGGTCGGAGTTCAACTCACGACTTCGTCTGGACGAATACTTTAAATCTTCAACTCTTCCAGCATCATGCCTTTTTGGTGACGAGTGAGACACTCATGTTTTGCACATGCAGAATTCACTCTCAATTCCTCTCATCATAGTCACTCCGACTCGAGCAGACATCGTTGAAAAAATATTGGTATATTTGAGGTATCTCATAATCTTCTCTCTCCCCTTTGTACATGGTCCATCTCTTCATAATCCATAAAGGTATCTTATACCACCCGCGTCTCCACCCTGTCATCCGATTAGCCCATCTCCTCCTCTTCCCATCCTCTAAACCGCCTTCTCAACATACGAAACGTTCCCCTTATCATCCTTCTCGCCATGATGCAGCGGGTCAATCTGCTTGCCATACTCATCAATCACACCAGCGTTGACATTCTCCTCGAACACATCCACCTGGGTGCTCGCGAACTTGCGCGCCGACACGCCACGCTCGAAGAGCAGATCCAGCTCGGCGAAGGACCTGCCGCTGGGCTCGGGGACGCGGAAGTAGGTGTAGATGATGCAGCAGAAGCAGATGCCGGCCCAGAAGAAGCCGGTGAAGTTGCCCCAGTCCCAGGCGCCGGGGTTGAGCATGTAGGGCGACAGCACGCCGCAGATGATGCCGACGACGTTGTACAGGTTGCGGCCCAGCACCACCGTCTTGATCTGCAGCCGGCGCGTCGAGATCTCCGCCACCAGCGAGTAGCACACCGTGCCCACCGTCAGCTGGTACACCATCGCCCAGCAGATCATCATCGACCCCGTGGCCAGCGACGCCGCTTCGCGGTGCGCGTCCGGCACGAAGCCCAGGCACCCCATGACGAAGAGCATGATGAAGAGCCCGATCAGACCGTACAGGTACAGCGAGCGCCGCCCGATGCCCCACGACATGAGGAACCAGGCGCCGAAGGTGCCGACCATGTTGATGGCGTACTGACCCATGGCGAACGAGTAGGACGTCGAGGTCGGCAGGCCGGCTTGCTGCAGGAAATAGGTCGAGTAGGAGGAGAAGGCGTTGCCGGAGAGGTTCTGCATGGCCCAGCACATGCAGATGATCTAAAAAAGGTCAGAAAGCGTTCTCAGGCGAGGTGAAGACGTGGTTTGTGGCATACCTCGGTGCGGCGTCTGTCAGTGCCCTTGAAGCAGTCCATGTAGCTGGCGCCGCTGGTGATCTTCTCTTCCAAAGCCGTGGTGTGCGTCATCATGGCAATGGTCTCGTCAGCATCGAAGTCGGTTTCGCGGTTCAAGCTGGTGAGGCGCAGAAGGTTCTTCTTGGCCTCGGCCACCTTGCCCTTGCGGACGAGCCACCACGGGGATTCCGGAGCGAAGAACATGACAACAATGAGAGGGACGGGCCACATCCATTGAAGAGCGTAGGGGATGCGGAAGGACCACTCGTCGGTGCGGGAGAGCATGGATTTGATCACGCCGACACCGATCAGCTGGCCGAGACCCCAGCAGAAGTTGACGTAGGTCGTCAGGTAGCCACGGAGAGCCACAGGGACAACCTCGGAGGCGTAGGTGACGGTCAGGGTCTGGAACACACCCCACGGGATTCCAGCCAGAATCTCACCGACCTGGAGGGCGACGACGCTCTGCGCGGTGAAGAAGATAGCGATGAAGCCGGTGAGTAGGATGAGCGAGACCATGACGGTCTTGCGGTACCCGAATTTCTCCGAGGCCCAACCGTTGATCATCAAGCCAATGATCTCTCCGACGTAGACACCGTTGCTGAGACCTGCTTGCCATGCGGCGGTGACCTGATAGGTGCCGTCGGGAAGCTGCTCGCCAAACTTCCTGTTGAACTCGGGAAAGGCGTAGAAGTTGGACAGCAGGCAAGTTTGGTAGCCCCTGCAAGGTAGCGGTCAGCATCTTCGCGGGAATGAGGGATTGGGGGTTCCTACTCCATGACAATGCAGGTGCTGATGGCCACGCTCCACGCCATGGCCTTGGGGTACAGCTTGATGCCCTGGAGCAGGGTCATGCTCTTCTCCTTGTCGGTGGCCAGCTTCGCATCGTGCTTGAGAACCTGGACGGTCTTGGTGGGCTCGAGCTGGTCGTCGGCCGGGAAGTGGAGCGGCTCATTGTTGGTGCTCGAGGGCGCGATCTCGCCCTTGTGGTCGGCCATGGTGTCGCAGTCGTCGAATTGGTGGAGCTCAGAGGGCGGCGAGGAGCAAAGCAGCTGACCTGGAGCGCTGACCACCGCCGGGGGGTTGCGCTGGTCTTATACACATGGAGGGATTGCGGGTGCGGGGTCCCACGGGGTAGGGTGTGACCCGGCATCCCGGTAGGAGCAATCAGAGCGCCAAGGGAGCGCGCGGTGCATGCCGTCTGGGCGCCCGTCGCAATACCGTTTTCCAGAGGCCGGTGTGCGTGGTGAAGCGTCGAGGGGCGGCGCGATGCTCGTCGCGGCCTGGTCCCAGCGGCCGGCCGGCGCTGGGACCAGTCGCCGCGAGTGCCGCAGACGGGCGTTTCCTGTTCGCAGAGCCGCGGAGGCGTGTGCCGGCAGATTCTGCGCGCTGGCGCACAACCGTGCAGCAGTTCCTGTCGGCCGGAAGGCTGGATTCGGCTGGTGGTGCTCGGCCTGGGGGCCCTGTGCTGCGCTAGGCGGGCTGCCGGCCGCGGACCTGGGCGCGTCCATGCCAATGCTGCCCCGAAGCCCGGCCTGCTGCGCTGCCTTCCCCACGCCCCGATTTTCCAGCCGATCGAGTTTCCGGCTTGGGCAGGGCCCGTCTGGCTGCAGCCTGCAGCAGGGCCGGCCAGCTGCCAGGCGCATACCGGCGGTCGCAGTGTGGTGTCGTCCCGGGCTGCTGGGCGAGGTCGCGGTGGCCAGGCCGGCTTGTCAGGGCGGCAGGATCTGGCGTGCGGCTTGACAAGCGGCGCAGTTGGCGGCCCAGCCCAACAACGGCCCACGTGACGCCACGTCTTATCCCGCCAATCGAGCGCGCGCGTTGTCAGCTATCACATACCGCTCCTGGCCGCCCAGGCCCCGACGCTGCTTGCGAGTCGCGGCGGATGCTTGAGCGCCACCACAGAATCACGGCGAATGCTCCCAGCTGAGTCGACAGACGCCGACGAACCGCCGCCTCACCTCGCCCTCCTTGCGTCAATGTCCAGAGCATGCTCGTCTCCGTCGCGATCCGAATGTTTCCGTGCCAAAGGAGTCCCTGTGTGCTGGAGTCCTCTCGCAGGGCCGCTGACTCATCCCTGCCGCTCGAAATACGCCAATTTCCCGCTCTTGCTGTGCGCGACCGCGTCTTGTGCTCCTCACCACCACTCGCCATCGCCGACATCACCAACGTCGCAAAGCCCGACCAACGCGTCAGAGCCCGCGCCCTCGAGTCGCGGCCCTCGCATCTCCCGCGACGCCCGAGCCATGGCTGAAAAAGAGGCGTTTTTAAGCTAACCTTCCTCCGCAGCCAAGCCACGTGGAAACTGATACCCGACGGGAACACACTCGCGCGACCTTTACCCCAGAATCTGTTCCCCGCGTCATGCACCACCCCATCGGACAGGCCCTTAGCCCCGAGCCCCGTGGGGAAGATGTCCGGCTTGCAGCTCGCCAGCCGCGACGTGCCGCTCCGCTAAGCTTTGAGGCGCCCCGGCCTCTCCCTTCAGCCTCCGGAATCTGTTTCCCTAAGAGTGGTGTCGGCGGACTTTGTTTCCCTGCGGCCTTCGTCGCGGCAGGAGACCTCGCCGAATGGTGCCGTCCGCGATTGTCATTCCGCGGCTATGAGACGATAATTGCTGTGCTGTGGTATCCGAGGCAGGACGGTTCGTTCCGTGCACTACTGTCGTTACCTGCAGCCTGGTTCTGAGATCTGGACGCGGGTTTTGCGATGTCGAGCAGGGGATCGTGTGCCTGCTGATCATGAGCCAACGGTGCGGGAACCTCGGAGGAATGCGTCTGAGGCAGTAGATGAGTACTGCCGTTCGCCGCCCCCAAGGATGAGTAGCAGCTTCCCTTCCTTTCACCCCACGCACGGACCTATCTCACGTTCACTACTTTGGGCCTTTTGTCATTTCTGCGATATGTTGTTGCTAATACAAGTGATTGGCTGTCTAAATATTTCATAACGGTCTACAATTCTCCTAGTTTGAAGCTCTTTGAACCAAAAAGCTGATGCGAAATGTAGCAAGCATTACGGAAAGAATTCCAGGTCAGAGATGTAGTCACCATCATGAACTCCTCAGGGACTTACCACACGAGCTGATCGAAGTTTCATCTCCCAGACTTCCGAGCTATCAATCACTGGAGGTTGGCCTGAGTGAATCCGCGCATGCGACGATCATAGCCTCCCCACTTATGAATCCATGAAGAAGGTACTCTCCCACAAGCCGGTAATACTCCAGCTCCTGGTCGGCCCGCCCCAATACGAAGGGAAACTCCCCACCGACAAAAGCATATACAATGTCTCCAAGCTGTGCCTGCAGCGGACCTAGCGGAAGGTAGAGGTTGATGGTGATCAAGAAGCGGCGGTCATGCGCCTTCATGTACATCGACTTCCTCACCTCAGCCAGTGCCGTCTCTGCCGCACGACCCCCTCAAACATGAAAGGAAATCATGTGCACAAATCTTGGCCGAGCCGGGGACCTTCGGAAAGTCACTTACAAGGTCATGCATGCTGCCATATCCGCACGACAGAATACTAACAAAGGCGTCTCGATGCGAACCACCGCCACCGTAAGGCTCACCAAACGGGAAACAACACTTGGGAAGGTCGAAATGCTAAACTAGGAATTCATCCTCACTACGCTTGAGGCTTCGCTTACTGTTGCTCCATCTATGTATCAAGGCCAAAATCCCAAAACCTTCGAAATGCCAAACGCAGCAACGCTAAGAAGCCCACCGAGCACTCCAAATCCCATGACGAATTTTCCAATCTTGTGATCACTATGAGGTTTGGATATTTCGCCGGTACTCTGCGTCACGAGAAGCACCGTACGTATGTGCTCTGCATTCAAAGGCACGTCGTCCTTGCATGCCAGTAGCTGAGCCGTCTTCACCGCGTTCTTGATCTGCCTACCATTCATATCCAGCTGTGACAGACTCTCGAAATCCTTCTCCTCCATGACGCTTTTGTGCCTCGAGTTCTCCACGAGCCTTGTCCAAATGTGCTTTTTCGCCGCCACATCGAGAGCCGGATAATGGATAGACAGGTGGATCCTGCTCTGGAACGCCGGGTCGATCGCCTCCGCGCGGTTCGTCGTCATGAACAGGATTCCGCGATAGTACTCCAGCAGCCGCAGGAACACGGCCACGACCCTGTTCCGCGCCAGGTCGTGCATGGACCTCTGCTCCAGGAACACGTCGCACTCGTCGACCAGCAGAACAGCGTCCCACTTCGCCGCCACATCCAGCATCATCGACAGCTGGTGCTCCACGTGCCTCGCATTCTCGCCGAGCTCCCCGGCGCCCACGACGTACAGCGGCCTTCGGAGGTTGTCCGCGACGGCCTCTGCCGTCAGCGTCTTGCCCACGCCGGGGCTGCCCGCCAGGAGCATTATCATGCCCTGTCCTTTCCCCTCGATCAGATCGTCGAACATCGCCTTGTTGGCGACCTGGCTCTGGACGAAGGACAGGATCAGCTTCTTGTAGCCGGCCGGCAGCATCAGGTTGGGGAACGCGTCGTCGTTCCAGCGGATCTCCCGCACGTCCGACACGAAGAGCTCGACCCACTGCTTGATCTTGAGGCTGTAGCCGCGGAACAGGTGGCTGCACAGGAGCAGGTGCTGCGGTGCGAGGTCGTCGGCGTTGGAGGCGCGCTGCTGGTCTTTGGTCGGAGAGCGCTTGGGTTGCGCCCACGGCGGCAGAGGCATTCCCGGTGGAAGCGTCCCGGTTGGGCCATTGGGATGCAGACGTTGCTGTCGCTGGACGACGTTGTTGTCGTTTGGCGGGTTCGCATGCGTGTCGGCGTCAACGACATCTAGACTCGGTGCCAGAGACGTGTCATCGAGAGGCGAGAGTTGTAGAGCTTCGAGTGGCACGAAGGTGGCGTGGGATGCTGCATCTATCATAACTCGGCCGTCAACCTGCCAATAACAACATGTCAGTATGTCAGCCGTGCAACTGTAAGGAACTGGAGAGCTGCTTACGTGACGCTTGATCAGTCGGAAGTCCTTACACCATTGTACGATGCCGGAATATGCCTTGTAGTGCACTCCACTCAGGTCTCGAAACTTGCGGCCTCGCTCCAGGGCGGCTTCTTTCATCAAGTCAAGTGCCGGATGATACTTCGCTGGAAACACCCGAAGGCTGCTCAAAGCCTTGGTTCCGGGAAAGGCCCAGAGCTTCAACCTGTCAGATGCGTAGCCGAAGCGAGTTCCGTCCCAGTCCACGTATTTGACCAAGACTTCCAAGAATTTTGCGCCCTCTTCCTCCTTATACTCGCAACTGTCGACTTTCAAGAAGCGGTCATGGCCATCTTCGTTCGCGAAAACCTCGGTTCCCGGCTCGAAAACTGTCCACAGATAGTTGTACGTGATGACCCCGTTCGCTAAAAGATCCTTGGTCTCCGCAAGCGTGTCCTTCAGCTCCGCCTTCAGTGTCGTATACAGCAGCTGGGCATGGGCCGCTGCATCTCCCTCCGGAAGCCTCTTCACAGCCTCCACCAGCCTTTCCCACCGATAGTAGAATGCGCGGAACGGAGCTTTGAAGACGAGCTTCTTTAGGCTGGTTGTAATCCCGTTGTACCCGGCAAACATCTCGCCCAAGAGTTCTTTCAGCAACGGACTCTGCACGACCACCGAATCCAGTACGAGTGGATTGCCCCCGTCGCCATGGTTCTTCTTCATGCGCACGATCAGCGCTTGCCGTTTCGTCTCGGCGTCTTCCTCGATGGCGGTGCGCACGTCCTCCGGGTATGTTTCCACCCAATTGATGCAGCAGTCGCACTTGGAGGGACCCTCGTATAGTGTTTTGATCCTGCACGTCAGGCCTTCTGAGTCGGCTTCCGGAAGTGGCTCATCATCCGAGGATACGAGCGGGGCGTTACACTCTTCGATGGGCGGCAGGCCGTTCAGGGCCTCCAGAAGGGACACCTTTGTGGCCTGGGCAGACGCGAAGTCATCGGCAATGGAATTGTCGACCGGATATAGCTGTGCCATTTTCTGAGCTTCTGATAGCCCGGGATTTCTAGTTGATTTGATGGTCTTTGTGGCGTCTTGAAGTTTAAAATGGGCGCGAGGCTGACAGGCAACAGTTACGAAAGTGCTAGTGCGGGGAAACGGGCTGTCGTGGTACGTACCTATGGTTACACACCGCAGGCAGAAATTATCGAACCATATCCCACTTCTTGAAATAATCCTTGCCCTTACTGCAGAATATGGCATTGGCCCTGTTTTCCGTCCCGCGCGCTCAATTACGGACTTTGAAATCTCCTTTTGTACACCAATGTCAACCAATGTCACTGGCTGTACAGGGAGTTCATGAAATCGTACGAGTTTCAGGTTGCAGGCACGATAATGCAAGACAAATGACATTATTGCAATCTGTGCAGGAACAAATAATCTTGTAATGTGCGCAAAACTACCATGTCTTGAAACATCTGAGTTCGTGGAATGAAAAGAGACTTCACAATTGTTGGTTAATCGCACAGGTAGTTCCATGGAATCTGAGGGGGCTCATTGAGAGTAGTTCTAAGTACAAAATCTTGTGAAACAATAACAATACAAACGCCAACGACCAAGATGAATATGCCCAGTCCCATCTGGTATCCTACCAAAACTCCCAGAATCCAAGTTCCTCCCAGGCTATGCAAATCTCGTACGTGATCCAAATCCCACCCATGCTATGCAGAAATTCCACCCAGTCAGCTATCTATAAATTTACAACTCCACCTCAGGCGTCCTTGCCCTGAACAATATTTCAGCCTCCGGATCTGGAATATGCTCCGACTGGATCACACTCTCCGGTTGCTTTCCAACAAACCTCCAATCGTAGTTCAGCAAAAGGTGCACAATAGCAATCTTGATCTGATTACTTGCGAAGAAGCGGCCCGGGCAGGCCTGTCGCCCATATCCGAAGCCCATGTGATCCGCCGACGTGCTGATGAACTGCCAGCGGTTGCCGGAACCAGGCTGCTGGCGCAGGCGCAAGAAGCGATCACCCACAAACTCCTCCGCATCGGAGCCCCACTTCTCGGTCGACTTCATCGCCAGCGTCGGGATGCCCAAGCACGCGCCCTTGGGCAGATGGGTGCCATCGGACAGGGTCATGGCCTCCTCGACGCGGCGGTTCATGGCCAGGGCGCCGACGGTGTGCAGGCGCTGGCTCTCCTTCATGCAGCTGTCCAGCAGCTTCATGCGGTAGAGGCTGTTCTTCTGCCAGCCGCCGTCCTCGCGCAGCACCTGCACGATCTCGGCGCGCACAGCGTCGGCCTGCGCCGGGTGGTCGGCCAGGTCGTACAGCAGCGCCATCAGCGTGACCGACGTCGTGTGGATCGCCGCCACCGACAGCATCATCTGCTCCTGCACGATGTCGTACGCCCGGTCGCCCGCCACGTCGTCGAACCACCCGATCGCGTCCGTCGACTTGAGCGGCGCGCCCGCCATCTCCGCCTCGAACCGCGCCCGCCGCCGCGACGCCACCTCGGCCTCGATGATGCGCCGCGCCGTCGTCACCTCCAAGCGCACGACTCGCATCTCGGGCAGGAAGCGGTGGACCAGCGGACGCAGGACCGGAGGCCAGTAGCGGAGCGCACGGACCGCGAAGAAGGAGTCGATGGTGTACTTGATCGAGACGTTGAGCCACTCGTCGTTGCGGCAGAGGGATTCGCCCAGGAAGGCCCGGCCGGAGAGGCGGGCAGTGAGCTGTGGCGCGACGTGGAAGAACTTCAGTGGCGTCCAGTCTCCAGTGGCCGGGAGCAGTTTGCTCATGGCGAGCTTCATTTCACTGGAGAGCACTGGTGTCATGCCGTCTGTTGTAGGGTTAGACCTTGTTGAGAATCAAGTGCTGATGTGTGGAGACATACCGAGTGCCAGGGTCAGGTTCTTGCGAACAACCTCTTGAAGGATGTCGTTGCCGGTGCCGATGGGGTTGAAGATCTCAAGACCAGGGTAAGATGGGAAGAAATTCTATGGAACTTGTTAGTCTCAGTCGTCCGTGTCTGATTGTGCGTTCTTGACTCACATGGTCGATGACACCGGTGAATGATAGACGGTGATCATTACGGATCTCTTCAGCAAAAGAAGGAGGAAGAACAATGACCGGGCCGTTGGCTCCGATGACTTGAAATATTCTGCCTTTGCACTGTAGCAATGAACTATCAGTCAACTGATCATGGATGGGCCCTTTCGGTCTTGCACTCACCTCTTCGATCCCTTGTTTCATGACCTCGTTCGCATATCGTACAAACCTCTCCTTCGTCTTCATGTTCACCGGGTCTCTCGGGACTTTCCCGACCACGGGAATATTCGGATGTGGTCTGTCTTCATAGATAAAAGAGTAGATAAGGGCAAAAGTCAGGGCGATCAGGGCAAGGAGAAGCCATGCGGCCCAGCTAAGCTGAGATGTGATAAACTGGAAGATCATTCTAGCGGATCTGTTGTTTGAGAAGTGCTTGTCCAGGATTCGTGGTCTACAACATGAACGCGCTGCATGGCTCTTTTAAAGAAGAGTCTTTTCCAACGCCATGGACGTCAGTCTGACTGTTTGCGGCTCTCCGGCGCAGGAACAGGCAGCATGTTAGAGCTAGCCCTCCGATGGCTCACATGCTGTGCTGCGCCCTGCCCAAACTCACGATGTTCAGCGGCGTGTTGGTACGCCACATTTTCTGTATCAGTAAAACGTCCCGGGGGACAATCCGGTCGAAGTGTTGCCAAAACCGACCCCCGTGATGTAAAACAACAGCAGCTTCTGTTGTTGTGCTCTGAGAGTAGTCGTATTTCCTTCATCAATGTGGTTGCGAGCTTGTGATCTTCGTGTGAAATTTACAGAACACTCGTGGTTGTGCACTGCCCGAAACCCAGAAAATTAGGCGCCCCCGGCCGAAAAGGGAAGAATTAACACAACACGCGCCACAGTAGCGATGCTCCTGTAGGATCAGACACACGACTAAAATAAACAAAAAGGCGCCTATATTGTCGGCCAAGTGTGGCGGTGGTCCGTTCGCAGCCAATAACGTGTGGCGGTGTGGATACACAGGCGTAATATGGCCCCCAACGTCTCGCTGAATGCCTGCGTGACACATTCGTATTTAGTTCAATTAGGTTGCTTTTTCTGCTGAAGGATTATATCAGCAGGGGATGTCGTTGAATTCAGCCTTGCCAGGCGGCAACGGGACGTCATCAGGTGCAACGTCAAATGATCCGAGATCCGAAAGGCCGTTTTCCCATTCGGGAAGCCCAAGACCGCCCCCTCGCTTACGGGTCTCACTTCAGCCTCCATATTTGGCTAAATTTACAGTCATACTCGACACCGCCCACCGAAAAGCCTCGGTGAGCTCCGTTCGGTGCTCTCGTTGGTGCCTGCTCGCGCGGAAGCTCGTCCGAACGCTATTGAACATGGCAGTGAAGTAAGCACTCACTGCCTTCTTCAGCTCTCGTGAATACAGAAACTATGCAAATACTCTCCATGTTGCCTGGCCGATTGACCATGTCCTCGTGTGCGACGCCACGGACGTATTCTTCTCCGACACTTCTCCGATAAGCCGACACTTGCCGTGATCTGTCTGCCTGAATACATTCAGGGCTTTCGTCCCTGTGATGACACGTATCACATGTCCAGCTTTGTTCCTTGCCGGTCCGGGTCCCAGGTTTCCCGAAATAAACATCTTCAACAGATACAGAGAATCATTCAACATCTACAAGCGTTACGCCATTGAAGTGTTCTTATCATGCATCGAGATTAGCCCGAGGGCTTTTGCCACAAGCATCTTAAATATATGAGCACGTCAACGAGAAAATTGTGCAGCCGCATTGGCCTATTAAGTTTTATGTTGTATCTTTATTACCACGAAATCCTTTAACTCCATGAGGAAATACCGAGCACAGATCAATTATTACCATCAAACCATCTCCTTTGCCTCACACTTGACCTCACCACCCTTCAAGCTCTCTTCATCATCACTCAGAGACGACTTGCGTTCTGAGGTTCCGACCCAAGAGAAATTCTGAACTTGCTTCTCGTCGAACTTCCCTCTCGAGAAACGGTTGTAGACGACAATAGTCTGCCGACTGTCGAGGTATTCGCTGTTCCGTGGAAACGGAGAGTTCTTGGAGAAAGGCATGATCTCAATCGGGTCGTCTTGGATAGTTGGCACGCCTAGGCGTCTGTAGATATAGTCGAGCGCTGGGACAGATAGGCCATGGACGACGATGGAGAAAAGCACCAACCAGTAGACGGCTACACAACTTTAGAAAGGCTGGAAGAAAGGGTGGAAGATCAGTTCACTTACTCGGGGCCAGTGCGGCGATGAGATTGGATTCCTCTTCGTCACCTTCTCCGAGCTCAGGGAAGAGATGGCGTGCATGCTCGGCGAAGAAAATCCCACCAATTCCTAAAAAAATTTCATCAGCTGAGACATCCATAGCGAATAGATAATGCTGGTTACTTACCGATTGGGCCAAAGTAGCCCATGAACAACGCTTCCTTGGCATTGGAGCACACTTTTGGAAGTAGCTTATACGAGGCCACGGTAGCAGGGATTCTCCGAAAGATGAGCACAAGGAAGCCCAGACCAAACAGCCGTGAGTAGGTGATTCCAGTCACCTGCGGCGCGTTGAATTGACTCCACGGCAGTATGGAGCCGATGTACATGAATGCGCCAAAGTTGAGCAGACCCCGGATGCTTGAGTTGACTTCATCACGCCTGGCTTCGGTCTCTTCCAGATATAAGCCGTTCCAATTGAGGGCATTCCCGGCGGCGAAGCAGGCGAGGAGGTCGTCGGTGCCGATTGCGCCACATGTGCCGACGATGAAGAGCTGGTGCAGGTTAGCGCGGAGGTCGAAGATGCACGTTAGCAAAAACTTACTCCAATTATAGTCGGGAAAAGGAACAGAGTCTCGTTTTCGATCCATTTCCTGGTTATGATTAGCACTTGACGTGGTGATATGGGCGATCGCCGTACTTCCTTATCGCGACCTTCAGCGCGAGACAGCTCCCGTACCCGACGATGATGCCGTACGCAATACCCAAGAATACGGTATAAAGCCAGGTCTCAACGACCCACATCTGAAGCGCGACGCCGACACCACCGCCAATTCTTCCAACCTCCTCAGCACGCTCCGCAAGCTGCCCCTCCTCTGCTCTATTCGCTTCACCGTCTCCGGGAGCGGCTGCATGCCGAATGAGAAAGGTCGCCAACATGAGCGATGGGAAAGCAAAGCTATCGTTAGCGCCTGCTTCCGAAGAGATGATCTCTCTGAGATGTCGAGGAACGTATTTGTCGGCGAAGGGCCCTTTGGCGATGGCTTGCGAGAGGATGGGGTCGGTGCAGGCAACACATGAGCCAATGACCAGAGAAGAAAGCTATGAGATGATCAGCGCAGGCCCTAGCAGAATCCTGTCCACTTGGTGACATACTAAGGTAAGCTTTGGAATGGTTGCGTAGATGCAAGCGGAGGTGCAAAGCCACATGATAGTCATGACTGGAAGCATTCCGATGACTTTTTCCTTCCACCGCATCAACTGGTACTTTGCAGGAAGTTGGTACCCAACCATGACCAGCTGAATGCCAATTACCACTCGGCATAAGCCCAGGGTAATGCTATTCTGCTGGTCGGGCTCGCCGGCCCCCCATTTCGTTGAGTCTATGAATTTTGCTGCAACCGGGCCAAGAATTATACCAATGACAGTGGCAGGAACTTTGATAACAGGATGAGCTGAGTTTGCCGTATTCTTGATCTGGAACTTACAGGCCTCTCCAAGGTACCAAGCATTCTTAATCTTTGACGAAACGATGCTATAGAGAATCAAGAAAGCTCCTGTATAAATTGTGTAAGTGTCTACGACTTGCAAACTCAGAGTTTTATTGTTGGATACATACCAAGGACTGAGATAACGATGTTCAGTTCACTGAGATCCAGTTCAGGCATGGTGGTATAAAGGAATGGACTGAATGAATGCTTAAGGACACTCGCTCTGCGAGAAACGGAAAATCCAAACAAAAACTAGCAGAATCAAAATCTTCATAAGACAGAATCGAAGTGAATGATCAAATGAACGAAGAAGGTCTGCAGACAACGGGTGGCAAGTGTGACGAAGACATATTGTGCCAACAAGACAAGTGCGATATTGTGTGAATGACAAACCTTGCTGCAATCAATCGCTGGGGTGGAGCGATATTACTCAAGCTAAGACTGATACTGTCTGCAAAAAGCCAACAGATGCTGCATCAGGCTGGCTGCTCCCCAGAATCATGGGTTCGGAAACGCCCCTACCGAGGCCTTGCATCAAAAAGGCCAAATACCGTGACGATCTTGCCCCTGATTGGCAGGATAGAGCACAGAGAACTTCTTTATGTGGATCCCTCAACTCAAATGGGGCATGGACGGCGAGCTTTAAGCTTTCAAGCTACTGCCAAGCCTCCATTTGGCTGCGCCAAGCCCTGATTTGACTGCTTTGTTTTCATGCTCCACTTCATGGAATCATTGAGCATACTGTTCTCACGATGCGCTGTTATTTCGATCCATTACTCTCTTATCTCTCTCTTGGCAAACCAAGCGCAGCTGCATCCCTCTTCCCCCGGCTTAATGCGGGTAAGTTTGTTGACTCTGGCCCGCATCACGACAGAATCAGCAACCCTGTCGAAGAATCAGACCAGACGCTACTCAACCACCTCCGTGTCAGCAAGGCCGCCCGCACTGAAATGGCGTGCGCAATCCTTTCGGCCCGCATCGAGAGCGATCATCATGATTCTTGGCATGGTGTTGCACCTTCCAAATCCCCCTGAGGCCTAGCGCCAAACTCAGTATCATACCAGTTTGGTGGCCCTGGACGTCACCTCGGCCTTTTCCCTACGTCAGATAATGTGGATTATGGTCTGTGTTCCAATTTTCCTGCAACACAGCCTCCGCGTCCAGTGAATAAGCGCTGCATGATCTACCTCCGACCTCGATGAAGCCGCCCGGGCCGGTGCTTGGCCAGGCCATGTCTCCGGGTCAGCAATCCGCACAGCCTTATCTTGTACCACCAACCCAACAGGAGCTAGGCATGCGCGTATCTCGTATGGCTGATAAGCTGAGTCTAACTGTGTGGATATTCTGTGTACCTGTGTCTTTTCATAGCACAGAGCACACATACGAAACCTCAGCAGTAGCACAACTGCAGAACGCTCGGAGGCGACGAGAAGCGTAATTGTGATTCATGTCGTGGAGACGCTCTCCCAATGACTCTCTCAGCGCACTTTCTTTACTTTCTCCTTTCCGTAGCGAATAGAAGATCGTCAGATTCGGGTTCGGGATCTTCCCGCAGCAACCTCCCGTTGATCAAGATATGTGAAACGAGTACTGCAACGGAACGCACCACAGCCGTACGCACGGCCACGAGGCAGTAAGGGGCCTAGATTGACTGTGGCAATGCAGAAAATCCCCATCAGTCCTTTTCACATGCAGTCGAGCATCCACCTGGCAACTTCCAAATCAAAATGTGGCCCAGCAATTCCCCGGAGTCATTCGTGGCCAGGTGGTATTGTGCAATAGCGGAAAACGAATATCCAGACGTCTCAGATGCAGGGGATCTGGTGGTGACCCCATCAGAATGGTTGCTTTGACTCCCTTTGTAGTCGAGCACTATTGCTGAGCAAATGAAACTCGATCCACCGTCGACAAGCAAGTTCGGCATGTGGTAGTAAACGAAAGTCATCTGCTGAATTCCTTAGCAGTATTGGGTATCATCAACATATCTTCATCAAGCACCCCTTATCCCCTCATCCACTCTGCGCCGCCATCACTGCCGCCATCCACTCTCTCCTCTCGTTCTCCGTCGGCGCCGCAAGCAAATGCACCACGTCCTCCGTCTGCACGAAAAACGGGAACAGCTCCGAGCCGCGCGGGAGATCGTCCAGCACTGACGCCTTGCTCGGTTTCCTCGGCGCGCCCGAGATGGAGCACTGTATATCCCGCACCGGTATAGGCTAGAAGCTCGTCAGCGACCAAAAAACTCCCAAAAGACGCAATGCCAAATAGGGCCCTACGCACCTTCTCCAAATAAGCCCCCGCCTTCTCCCCCGCCCCCTTGATCTTCTTGCTGTACCACATCTCCCTGCCCGCCTGCGCATCGCCGCCTCCCCTCGCCGCAGCCTTGTCCCAGCGGCCGAAGAACAGGTAGTTGTCGAGCAGCACCGCGCGCACCGGGCGCCACGGGCCCTTCGCGTTCGCGCGGCACGCCAGCCGCGCGTCCTGCCGCACGAGCCTGCGCCCCCGCCCCAGGAAATCCAGCGTCTCGCCGTGCGCGGGCGCGACCGCGCTGATGTGGCGGTGCAGCTCCTTCAGGCTGGCCGCGTGCTGCGCGCCCGCCAGATCCGCGTCGCAGGCCGCTTTCAGCTCGCTCAGGCGGTCGCTGAAGTCCTGAATGCCGGGGGCCGGGCCGGGCCCGCTGGCTTGGAGGATGCGCGCCCAGGTTTGGTGGTAGTGGTCGAGGCGCCGGAGCGGCTGGCGGAGGAGGTCGTCGAGGCTGTGCGTCGAGCTGAAGGTCGAGATGAATTTGCCGAAGGTGGGGTCAGTTTCGCTGCAGGCGCGGATGGCGGAGGCGGTGCGCGGGTACTGTTGGAAGTAGGTGTGGTAGATGGGGCCGGCTTGCTTCGACCAGCGGGTGAAGGCTTTTAGCAGCGACTGTGAGCTTGCGGGACTTTTCTTCAGGGGTTCAAGTAGGTAGGTGGTGCTGCATTGGCGGATGGTTTCTGTTTGCTTGAGCGCTTCAAATTGGCTCCAGGCCTCGGGCCATCGCCGTGAGACTGGCTCTTCAATGAAAGTGCGTAGGATGTTGAGCTTGTTGATGTACGATGTCTCCGACATTGTGAGCTGCTGCTGGATGGAGACGAGCTCGGGATTCGACGTTTCGACGTTACCGCTGGACTTGCTGGTCTGCGAATCGGTCCCAGAGGAGCAGACGCGCTCAATGAGCGTCTCAGCGTCGTCATCGTCCGGCTCTGAGGCAGAATCAATGGTGTCAGGGAGTGAGATGCTGGAGTTCGTAGCCGGATTGGATCCTGTGGAAAAGATCGATGGTGTTACCGTTGTGGCGGTCGATACACGCGAGACAGAGTCCGAGTAGTCTTTTACTTCTTGTGGACCTGCGCCAGCTGTTGTGGTGGAAGACAATGTGGACAGCGAAGGTGAAGGCATGAGGACGTGGCGGCCGAAAGGCAACGGCTTTCTCTGAATCCGTGGTGTATTGGAACGCGGGGACTCCATGGGAGGCATATTAGGAGATTCGGGGTTTACTTCTCTCCTGCTGGATGATTCCGAGCTCGCCAGTGAAATTCCTCCTTCGCTACCCTTCCTTTCGTGCAGGCCGGGACTTTCCAATGCATTCACGCCTGGACTCGCTTCGGTCGGAGTAGGAACTTCCTCCAACTCCTTCTCACCGGAGCTACTCTTGTCTTCCAAAGCCGCCTCTATTGTCTCTTCTCCGTTCTTCTCAAAGTTCTTGATGGTGTCTATTTCTAGATTTTCTAGGTCGGGGACGTTTTCCGGGGCAGGTTCGGTGACGGAGCGGCCGTTGGAGGGACGTTGTTGTGCGGCCGCCAGAGCCCGCCTGTACGCTCTCGAGTTCACAATGGTATCGTCGAATTCGAACTCGGTCTGATCAATGGTCGAGGCATTGTCCATGACGCTGTCTCTATCTCGCGTGAAGACGGACGAGACGCGTACACCGATGCGCGGATTCGTTTCGCGAATCGACT
The DNA here is from genome assembly GCA_021436925.1 of Neofusicoccum ribis. Lineage (NCBI taxonomy): Eukaryota > Fungi > Ascomycota > Dothideomycetes > Botryosphaeriales > Botryosphaeriaceae > Neofusicoccum > Neofusicoccum ribis. Next base: position 34,855 of record JAJVDC010000121.1, on the reverse strand, counting down.
TCGAGCGCTGTGCGACCTTTGAGATCATGGCGTTGTTGTCCCGCATCAGCTGCTTGAGCTCGGTTAGCGACTCCAGCTGCAGCATCTGGATCAGGAGATTCAGAGCCATCTGCTGGCCGCGCAGCTGCGACAGCAGATCCCGCATCGTGTCCTCGCGCCAGATGAAACGGCACCGGACCTTCCACGTCACGGCCTCTGCGTCCCTCGCGCCGGCCGTCAGCCGCTGTATCTCCTCCTCAAGACAGGCATACACGACGGTGCAGCCGGTCAGGGCGGTGTCGAAGGTCTCGCGCAGCTCCGGGCGGTTGTGGAAGTGCGACTCGAGGTTGGCGGCATCGCGGAGCAGCAGGCCCTGGATCTGCGACAGCGAGGCGCTGATGGACGAGGACTCGGCGCAGATGGCGGTGATGGTGTTCGCGGCATTCTGGTACTTGTCGCGCAGGGTGCTGAGCTCCTTGGCTGTCGAGAGCACCACGCTGGTGACGTTGACCTGCGGGCCGCACCTGGTCAGTCAGAGCTCACCCCCCTCGGACCGTTTCCGGGGAACCCGCACGACCCAACTCACCACTGAGTACGTTATCGTGATAGGCTCGAACATCGTGGAGGAATTCGCCCGCTTCAAGCTGTATGAAGGAGAGATGGCTCTTTTGAGGATACGGGCGTTCTCTTTTGTTGAAACATCAGGCGCCGGAAGGCGTTTCGTGGGGGCTGCAGTGAAACATCCCGTTGTGCCGCCGTCCTTGCCGCCTCCGCCCGCCTGGCGCCGAAGGATTGGGTGCGCGAAGCCAAAGTCGTGCTCGCGCCCGTCTCCATTCCGCGGTCGCCGAGCTCAGCCTCATGGGTGGAGGAAGCTTGTGCAGCTGGGCGAAGCACAGCTGTATGCGCATTACTTGCGCCCGCGTACACCATTGCTGCTTATGTGCATGACCCCACTTCAACCCCCAAACATAGCCTCGTTGCACCTTTTGAAGCAAACGCACTTGTCCTGCTCCATACCCAACTGAACGCTCAACATGAGTAGCCTCAGTCCTCCTAGTACTTATCTGTCCCCGTCTGATCTACTGAATACCGAAACCCGCGAAGAGGCGCCTTGCCAGCCATCAGAAGACCCTCACGTCCAAGTCCCGCTTCCAGATTCGCCGTTAAACCCCGACGATGAAGTGCCGCTACCAAATGCGCCATCAAGCGCTTACTTTCATTCACCGCTGCCAGACTATCACATTCGCTTAGTTGAACTGCTTCCGGCCGGCGAAAGGGACGAGACGATTTCATGCCGAATAACCGTCCACCGCGAAGGACACTGCCCGCCATACGCAGCACTATCATACAAGTGGGGAGAGTGTAGCGACGGAACGCATACCATATTCGTGAACGGCATACCATTCGTTGTCCGCTCTAATCTCTGGCTTTTCTTGAAACGCATTCGGGAAATGCCACCCACGCAGCGCGACCAATTCCTCTGGGCCGACGCACTTTGCATAGACCAGGAAAATGTTCCAGAAAGGAACCACCAGGTGGGCATCATGGATCGTATCTATAAAAACGCGATTCGAACACTTGCTTGGCTCGGTGCCGGAGACCAGTATAGCGATATGGCTATGGAACGGGACGAATTCGGCGTACACAGTAGACGTAGGAAGAATATTCTGGATCACTTCGACAGACACCACCCCCTATGGAAAGCCCTGTATGAAGTTACGAAGCGACCATACTGGCGGAGAACCTGGATAATACAGGAGATCACCCTCTCCCGAGAGGTTTTATTGCTATGCGGCCAGCAGACTATGTCGTGGGAACAGTTGCGGGACCTCATGGCATATGCCATACAAAGCATGGACGAGAATGCCCGAGCAGCGATAGCTGGGATGGTTGTGGCCCTAGACAAGGAAAGAAGGAGGCGGTTCAGACTAATTGCGAATCACAAAAGTGGAGCTCTCGTAGGAATGGTGGGACTTGAAAGTGCCATGGACAGATTCGAAGGATCTGAGTGTACGGATCTCCGAGACAAGGTTTATGGGCTCCTGGGACTTGTTAGGGCTCCACTGGAACCGGATTACGCGAAATCCCTGATTGCGCTGTACGAAGAGTTGATGACAAAATACCGCATCGACCTCCAGCATAAGAGAAACAATGATGGAACTACCTCACAATTACTGCATTTTGGGCGTCTCTTGTTACGCACACTGAGGTTGGACATCACAGAATCTGAAGTCCGAGGACGTGGAGACAATTCGGATATCATGTTCCAATCTGCAGGAACGATCATTGGAAGAGTATTGGAATTGGAGCCAAGGGCACGGAACGCAATGGCAGATGATTATTGCCTGTTTGAAAATTGGACTTCTCATACAGCAAGTGGCGGGCAGTCAGATTGGCTGCCTTCAGCCTGGAGTCACTACACTATGTGTATGGAGAGGCTCAAGGAGATACTCGGACGACATTTGGACGACTCTTTGTGCTTGGTAGACTTTGCAGATTTCACAAACGCCGTCCCTATCTGCAACACAATAATTATGGACTTTTCTATCAGGTACTCCCCGAAAACGTATCCGGCTATCCCTATTCGAGAAAAAGCGACTGCAGGAGTTTCCAAGCCATTATTCAACTTCATCTATTCTCTAGGATATGTCGGGGTTACCGATATCGGCGTTCAAGCTGGCGACCTCATTTGCAGTTGCTGGAGCATCAGTCCAACCTACGCATTAATCCTCCGCGAGTCACCTTCTGGCCTCCGACCGATCGGAAGAGCGATCATTCCGATCGTGCCTTACAAGAGCGCAAAATCGTCTATGGGTGTTGAAGAGATGTGCGGCTACAAGAAAATTGGATCACCAAAGATGGAGGTTTCGTTCGATGCTATCTCTTTGTTGGCACTGGTACTATTGCCATTTCCTTAGAGTATCGATTTTGATTTCAGGTCAGGACAATTGAGCCAAAAAAAAAAAAAAAGATTAATCTTCATGATCATGACTTTCCAGTGGAATGTATCTGTCTGATCCTCTTCTCCAATTTTCGGTTTGCTGTCCATCCTTGGGTGGTGCATTTCTTACGCGTTCGCCGGATCTCGCCCCTATGGCCATATCGCCGGGACATAGAGATGAACGACTATCCCCTGCTAGCACTCTCCTCGTCGCCCAGCTTTAAATTTGCACGGAATGCCTGGATCACACGGGACGAGTGCGGCCCTTTATATCGCAGGCCTGTGATTCGAAGGTCCTCGGGAAATGTTCCAAAAATCGGGTCATGCCACTCGAATAGTCCAGAGTTGCTCCAGGTGGGCGCATTGCCATCATGTTGTGTGACGCATTCGTAAAATGGCGTAAAGTCACAGAACATGACCTTTGAAGGTGGGCCGTCATCCCACTTCAAGAGCCGCATGTTGAACTCACTCAACAATGGAAGCATACTCTGTATTTGCTCGAGTGTCTCCAACCAATCTCCTATTGTCAAAACGATGAAGTCAAGGACCAGCGTGCGGAGCCTACCGCGGATGCTATGAAGGAGCTGGAGGAGAAGACGGTTGTTGATGTGCATTTCCTCGAGTGCTAGACGCTGGAGAGTTGTAGGAAGCGTAGAATGTGAAAGGAGGTAAAGGAGGTGTTCATTCATTGCGTCTACTTTCTGGTGGATGGAAAGACTGCGGAGTTGCTTTGCGGCCATGACGAGATCTACCAGAAGCCTGGCGTTGGTTGAGATTCGATGGTGCAGTTCAGAATGAGCTCTTGCAAATGCTCTCCCCAACCATGTTTGAATCCTGGTGTCTGGTAACGTGCGGGGTGCAAGTAAGAAGTGGCTATGGGCATGATCGGTGGCATCGTGGTGCCCATCCGAAAAGACCTTATCTACATCCCAGTCTCGGCAGCGATTAGCAGAATGAGGGCCATTGCGTCGATAACCATTAGGCTGTCAGTCTTGCCTGGTTGTTCAAGATAGTATCTGCGCATGCTGAAGAAGCGGCAGTTGATGAGACGATTAATGAGGATATTCTTTAGTGCATCCATTCCTGGTCCTGGGTTCGTAGGTTCAAGACATCCAGCCACGTTCCGGTTCCATTCGTACCCTCGTCCTATCTCACGGGATGGTACGGCACTTGGTTTGGGGATTCGTTCCCGAATGTGTAAGCGTTCAACACAGTGTCTGAGCTTCTCGTGTCTCGATATATTGTCCAGCCTCCGTACGCTCTCGGGCCTGAGGGTCGTGTCCACCCTCTTGAAGTAGAGTTCCCCGAAAAGCCGGAAGGTCTTCTCATTCGTCGCTCGACAAACGGCACGAAAGGTGAGTATGTCAATGGCACGAACAAAGCGCGTATAATCACTACCCCAGTACCGCTTCTGGGGAATCCGCACTCTTAGGTGATTCCTGGAAATTTGATGCAGCTCCACCGAGTACCCTTCGTTGATCTCGACCTTGCCATAGCTAACGATAAGTTCGATGAGTTCGATGGGAAGCTCGGCAAGTCCTGTTGGCATTTTATCCCTGTAGTTTCTTCGAAAATAAGATGCAAGAAGTTGGGGGTTGGTTGCGGAGATTGTGGCTTGCGGCTGGCAGGCAGCAATGGTGCGTTCATATCTGGCCCCCAACTCGCTTAATCTGAAAGATAGATGACCTGCCACGTGGCTGACAGTTCTCCACTACTTTGACTATCTCCACTGAAGGTCGTCAGAGCACATTGGGTGATTGTCATGTTGAATCTCTTCCCGCGTTCAAGACAAAAGGTGCTTCGAGTCCATATTCAAGATACATGGTAATAACTTGGATTTCACGGATGCCACGCTACATCTACCATAAATCTTCAAGGAAGAGCCTTCCGTCTAAAACCAGAAATGCCTTGACACGATGTAAGCAACTCATGCATCTTCCGGCTTCTGACCCCAGGTGAGATACAGCTTGAAATAGAGTTGTTGCTCCTTAGAGTGCAGAAACTCTTTGATCACGGCGGAGCTGAGCACCTCACTTTTGGCGAGATCCCATCCAAGGACACGGGTAAATACGGCAAGGCATGTGGGCCTGAAATGTGTGTCAGTCCCAAAGCAAGGTCCAAAATGAAGTCGCACTCCAGACTTACCTAACGGCCTCAAGAACATTGAGTAGCGCGACCTTTCCAAGATCTGTCTGACTCTTGTCCCACGTGCCAATCGGAACATGAATGCACTCCTGCTTCACATTCACGAAGCCTGCCTTCTTCAGCGAGTCCGCATGCGTATGCGCAACATTGAACCATTTCCCAATTTTCTTGGTCGCCTCGTCCACCTTCATCTGCCAGTAGAACGCCTGCGACTTCTCCCGATCAAATTCAGGCTTGTCGGTGTAGAACATGGCGGTCGGCTCGTGACTCTCTACCCAGCCGCCGGGCTTCAGGTGCTCGTAGGTCTGGCGCCAGAGCTTGTCCCAATCCTCGACACCGGCGTAGATGTAGCGGGAGTGGATGATGTCGAACTTGCCCTTCTCCGCGAACACCCAATCCGCGTTCGCGTCGTCGATGATGAACTTGCAGTTTGGTGCAGACCCTGTGCAACGAAAGGAAAGTCTGTTTTAGCATACAGCTTCTCGTTACCGGCCGGTTCGGGCACTTACAAGATGGCTGGATGGGACTCAGATCCGTGCCAACGACCTGGCAGTCCGGATATTTGTCCGCAAAGTCAAGGGCCCAGATGCCCGTCCCGGTCCCGATGTCAAGACACAGCTTCGGATCTTTCAGCGGCGCTCGATGCAGCTCGCCCTTGAGCGCGAGTGTAAAGCAATGCGCCATCAGGTCCAGCCGGTCCTGCTCCTTTTCGTCTTCTGGCAGGAGGTACGTGCCCTCGCGATGGGCGTGGTAACGGCGGCCATTCTCGAATGTCCCGTGCAAGATGGATGACGTTACGGAGGCTGAAAGCTCACTGTAGGCGGAGTCGGTTTCGTAGGATGGGTCGTCGTTGGAGGACATGGTTGCGGGTTGAGGTACGAGTAAAACCCGCCATCGCGGTGGTCTGAGGAAGTCGTTGATTGTGTTCTCGGAGTTCGCGAGCCCGCCGCTGTGGTTGCGGCGTAGTGAACTGACAGCGAGGGCAAGGTGGAGACCGCAAGGATTCGTTCACGCGAATTTGGCGACACGATTGGCAGACGACGCTTGTGTGCGGCGTAACCTTCCTATGCGGGTTTACTGAAGCAGTAGCTATGATTCATGTGGAAACGCAATGCATAATTTGCCGCAGTAGAGGGGAGATATTAGTGATCTTTGCAGGGCCATTTCTAGTAGCTGCTGTATACTCGTCAGCGGGTTGGAGTTGCACGCTCTGGCTAAAGGTGGGGTAGGGCGCTCCTGAGCAGCAAGTGGCCCGTGGCGGATCTCATGTCCTTCCCCGGACTCTCACATGCAGCTCGGTACTTGATGGGATTCGAAACGACGGAAAGATGCGAGCTGCTTCACAATCATTCTCTCAGCAACGATCTGTACGTACCCGCCTCATACGTCATCGTTGCGGCCTCCGTCTTCATTTCTAATCGACTTCGAGATGCGACGCCGCTAATCATGAATCTAGGCACAAAGAGACTCATTCAATCGATACTGTGATTTCCTACAACTTAAATATAAATTAGTATGATGGAAGTGCGTCTGGCGTAACTGTTCGCGTTCCACTTTCCCACTGAGATGGACGACAGCGTAGCCGACAAGAACCGAACGCAATTGAGGGAGAGGAAATTTCCCTTCCAGATGAGAAAGAGGGCATGTTTTCCAACATTCCGATTAATGCAGAAAGCGTTTCAGCACACGAGCGCACATGGATCGATTTATACATCGGCCGTAGATTGCTAATAGACGGGCGTCGCGCACCTTTAAAGAGCTTTCACAAGGAAAGACCTCGGCAGACCAGCGGTCGGAACAGAGTGTGGATTAGGAGCCGTTGCATGGAAAGCCGCACGTGTAGCTTTACTTTCTGTCTCGGGTTGGCCATCGATTGGATCGGCAGGGATGGCCAAGGAGCCGCCTTTACCAGTTTCGGGCAAGCACAGCGTCTCAGGTTGCAAGACTATTGCATCATAGGTTGCCAGTCTCGCGGCAATCAGGGCGTCAAAAAAGGCTGAAGGTTAAGGTTCGCGATGCGGATTCGTGGACATTATGCGAGGGTGCTGATAAAGGCTTGATGCGCATTCCGGGGGGTGAAACTGGTACAGCCAAGTTTTGCATTCCGTTGAGGAGGGGAAGCCGTGGATTCTTTATGTCGACGGCTACGCGCCGCCTGCTGGATCCCGATACTAGGTCTGTTGTTCCTATATCTCCTTGGATACTGCTGTTCTCCGCCCATCAGCACCTTCGCCCTTTGGAGGCGTGACGCAGGCCGGAGCGCAGCCGGGAACCCCGACGATACATCGCACCAAGTTTACATGCTCACAAAGTGAACAATGGCTCCCCACGAGCACGCAAAATTCGTCGCCGGCGACAGCAACATAATTCCGCGCTACACATGTCCACTCTTTCAAATAGACTGCGGAGGCGGCTTCTGCTGCCCCGTCGGCCAAACATGCTTCAACAACGGAGGCCAAACCACCTGCCGGCTGCCACCAGGTATTCCGGGTAGCGACCAACCAGCTTCACCAGCTCCTGGCGCAACAACAAGCTCTGCTGCCCCATCCTCAACCTCAAGCACATCGGCCTCCTCAACTACCTCTTCATCGCCAACAGTCATGACAACAACCATCTCATCAACCTCGACGACAACCGCCAGCGCCGCCGCCTCGACGAGGGGAGGCAGCATCTCCGGCAGCGGCATCGCCGGCATCGTCGTCGGCTTCGTCGTCCTCGCCGCGTTCGTCGGGGCGTCCGTCTGGTCACTGATGCGCCGGCGGCGCAAGGAGCGCGAACGCGAGTCGACCCTGCTCCCAGACAACGGATCAGGGAAATCAGACGGCGCATCAGCATTTCTTGGAGGTGGTGGTGGTGGTGGTGGTGGTGGTGGTGGGCGGAGCAGGTCAATGGAGCAGCAGCAGTCACCGCAATCAGCATACCAGAATTCGTCGCCGCAGATGTCGCAGTTTGGAGGGTTTGGGCAGCACCGGCAGCAGCGGTCGCCGGCGTCGCGCCATTCGCAACGGCCGTCGTGGGGCAGGAATGTGGATGATCACCTTGTGGATATGTACGCCGGGAGCAATGTGGGGAAGAAACCCGGAGAAGTGCCGGGGAGGGTGGAGGCGATGGGTGATATGCCGCCTGTACAGCCGCCGTCACGAGCGATTACGAGGAAGAAGGTGGGTGGCCAGAATATGGGTCCCGTGTTTGAGGTGGAAGGATCTCCAATCACGAGGCAGGCAGTCTAGGTGTGTTCGATTTTGCGCATCGTATATTATGATGAAGGAATGGGTTAGGAAATTGCGGAAAAGATACCCTCTTTGCGTTTTTGATGGGCTTTTGTGGCCGACGACACTATCTCTTTTCTTCCATGTAAAGTCTGTAGCCGGGAATCAAATCACCAAGCTCTCAGCCAAAGACCGCAGAAACCTGCACCTTGCACCCCGTCCACCCTCCCATGTCTCGGCATTCACTTCGGTAAATTCAGGGACTATTCCGGGACCCTCAAGTTTCTTGACGGTCAGAGTTTCGTCGAATTTAGTGTCGACGGGAGTTCCACCAGTAAGGTTGACGTTCTGCATGAGTGGGTCCAATGCGGTTCTGCGCGGCCAGTCAGAAGGCTTGTTGGCAGTGATGAAGCTTCCCCATGCACGCTGGAAAGCATCTTGGAGAGCCAAATCAATAGGCTCAGATGGCTGTGGGATATAGACTGGAATATCTGCGCCGTGGTAAGATGGAATTACGGAGTACTGGGAGGTCTACGTCAGTATGTGGGGCCTGTGTTCGCTTGGTTGCATCGCAAAGATACCTGGTACTGATACGCGTCCCCATGATTTTGGAAAGCTTCAGCAAGCCAGAATGATGGGCAATAGAATGTCACCTCGCCATAGAAATTGTTGGCTACCTGTTGGTGTCCTGTTGCGAGACCAGATTGGTTCACGGCAGTCGAGCCGGACGTACCCGCAGTCCAGTATCTTGCCTTGCTGGGATCGTCTGGGGTGTCTGGAGTATTATATACCTCTAGAACGCGGGCAACTTGATCATCAGATAAACGAGGGAAGTAGCGCTTTAGATACTCAACCAGTAGCACTCGTGTTGTGATATTCTGAGGCGTAAATATCATGCCTTCCTCGGCATTATTCTACTCTCATATTAGAGGGTTCGTGGATCGCGCAATGGCAGTGCGGCTGACGCAGCGAGACTTACACCTGTCATTAATCTCCGCCCGTTAAGCTTTCCCAACAGAGCTTGGCTCGGCCGTGTGGGGACCAAACTGCCATCCACTACTGGCTTCCAAGTATAGAGACCCCATAGTGCTGATTTACCGAGTTCGTTGTTGGCAGATATAAGATCTTCCGTACTCGCGTTCTGGAGGCATTCGAATGTGCCAACAACGTCACCACATCCAGCCTTTTCGGCGAAGGCGAGGTAATGCGCATTAACCTCCGGTGAATTGTGATCAAATACCTGGGGCAGGAATGGACTTGCAGTAATGCCCTGGACATTGGATCAGCTTTTGTCTCTGTATTGCTTTAGTATTTCACGCACGTTTGTCCATAGAACCTCAGAGTCGGTTCCTCCGTAAGCGATAGCATGGTGCATGATGGATCCACCACCAGCAGATTGCCCGGCAATCGTCACCCGTGTCGGATCACCGCCGAAAAGGCCAATGTATCGTTGCACCCAGTGCAACGTCAAACGTTGATCCAGCAGCCCAGTATTCAGGACGCCTTTAGTTCGAACCTCTTCCGAAGATAGGAACCCAAATGCGCCGACGCGATATTGGATGATAACAGACACAAAATCATTATTCTTGGTGTTCATGATCGGCTCAGGTTCGAATAGTGATGCATTCCCTCTTTCGTAACCGCCTCCATGAATGTACACAAAGACTGGAAGATTCCGCGCGTTTTCGGGAGCGAAGACATTCAAGAACATGCAGTCTTCGCTTCCGTTCATACCACCTGATCCGGTCCAGGACGTCGGCGGGCATTGGGTTCCATCTTCTTCAGCATGTTGTGTTATACTTCTATCGGCTGATGGCACTTCTGGAGCTTGGAAACGTAATGAGCCAAGCGGGGGAGCAGCATAGCGCATTCTACATTGGATGAGTTTCGAGACGCGACGTCTGAAGGTGGCACTTACCCTTTCCAGACATTGATACTGGTGTTTAGGTCTAGATATCCTTTGTAGATAGCATATCCCAGGTCAACAGCCAATGTATCCGATTGAGGTTCTCGGAGACCATATAATGAATCAAATGGGTTCTTCCGGACCGGGGTGGCGTGAATTTTGGACGCAAGAGCTAATAGTAAACACAAGGTAGCAGCCATGAACATGTTTGAAATTGCATTGTAGACTGGGCAACTTGAGCGAAACATATTTTATATTTGCCAGTTCCCTTGAATTTATACTCTTTCAATCGTGGCCCAGAATCTGCGGTGAAGTTCTGGAGCCGGATGTGACGGAACATCTTAACTCTATCGCCACTGTAAACTTTGAGAACAAATCTGAACTCTCTTAGTGGAGAGCAAGCCGCTTCGTTAGGTTAATAATAGTATGTGACGTAAGCCACGACAACTTGGCCTTCTAGTAGTCGCCTGCTTCACATCAACAAAGTTTGCCGAGTAACTTACTCTTTCAATGACATTATTCAGAAGTTGTGTGGTGTATCTATTTAGACCAATCAGCGTAACATCTCACTCCTTGTTTGCTTCTCTCCGTACAGCACTTACGTGATTGTTTACTGTGAAGCAGACGGTTAAATTGTCTCGGGCTCGTCATCGACTATTTTTCGTCCACACATTTCCCATGACTCAGCCGTACCATTTCTTGTCACTGAAAACGCTCTATGACGTAAGGTCATGATTAGTACCTGAGTGAGTTTGAACTGAATAGAGAGATTGAAATGTGAGCTTTGTATTTGTCACGCTAGAATCATTGGAATCTGACTATGAGCGGACTTTCTTCAACAACCCCATCACTCCATCACACTTTGTGCATCAATCTCCGTCGCATGTGTCCAAAATCCACCTCATTCTCTCCTCTCCATTCACAAGAAACCACCATCTCCCCAATCTTGCATCTGCCAGGTTTCCGATCCCAAAATCACTACGACGTCCACGCCGGAGCCCAGTCCATAGTGCCATCTCACCAAATCAGCTCCGCACCCTCCCAAAGACGTTTGGCAGTTCCCAGCATGCTCAGTCCACCGAATCCATCCCGTACCCCATGCATTCATTATATATGGGGATTTTGAGGTCATTCACCGGTGAAAATGGTGATCTGGCTTTCGAAGATGGATGCAGTGAACTGAATCCTGGCCCATATATGGCGTTGTGTTAGAAAATAACGGTCATGTCATCGTTAGGCCGGTCCGGGTGACTGGTATTGGATGTTAATCAAATACGTGCTATGTATTCGATACTTATTTGAAATTTATTGAAGTCCTCAGGCGGCACAGGTGAGTGTAGAGCCGATTCAGCGTATGAAGCGACCAGCGCATGTAAGTCTTGGGTGTTGTGGAGTTGACACAGGGTGCGGGTCTGCTCAGTCGTCAGTTGTATGAGGGTAGACTGGTGCTCCATAGTAGCTTTCGCGTACGCGACAAGCTCTGATTTTAAGGCTGGCCATAGTTCTTCGTCAACATACTGAACATTATCCCGTGGATCCCTCTCCATGATGAACATGAGACGTGAGTCCAAGTACTGGAGCCAAACGAAAAGAGTGACCTGTAATGCCCCGTGTATTTTCGTGCTGTACTTCCGTTAGTTGAATATCCTGCAGTAATACATGACACAGAGATTGTATCCGTATGCTTTTCTAATTTCTCATGGTCACAAAGCGGCTTAAAGCCGCGAAGCCTGTTTGCCAATCTGAGGCAACCATATTGGTGGTGATTTTCTCAACATTCACCATAGGAAATAAAACCAAAGTTCAACTACGGTTAGTATGGAGATCGAACAGTTGATTGTCTAATCAAAACTCTGTACACTTTCTTTGCATCACAGGATGATTTTAAGATACGGCCCATCGAAACTTCATGAAAATCCACGTAATTTCCCAAAGTCCAAACATCACTATCCACTCCTTTCATAAGCAGTAGTGCCACCTCCACCTCTCATAATCTCCCCGTCTTTCCCGAACAGAACCACTTGCCCTTTTCTTGCCCGTTCCTCCATTTCTTCCACCGACTCAGCGCCATCCAGCAATTCCGCCACATGCTCGCCCCGGCTCATCGCCGCCAAGCTGCTCGACTTCCACACGGGCACCGCGCCGCCTGGCCCTCCGCTCTCCCAGATGGTGAGTCCTAGAAACACCGCCGCGCCAACTACCACCGCGCAGTGCAGCGCAATCCACGGCCACCGGATCCGATAGTACGTCACCACCCTTCCTGTCTCGCCTGCCTGTTGCGGGCTGTTGGAACCAACACCGTTAGAATCAGCGTCGCTCCTCAGCGCATTCGTCATGCTCGTCGCCAGCGTCTTGAAGGTGGCGTTGAGATCATCGCTCTTGTAGAACGGCTGGATTGCGCTGGGCTTGTACTGGATCGTCGTGCTGTTCATGTACCACCCGTTGATCTGTCCCTCGACGGTCTGGTTGGTCTCGTTGTACGAACGCAGCGACGTCTCGAACGTGCTCTTGAAATACGCGCTGATGCTGTCCACCGCGTTCTGCGAGACGTTGAAGCGCTCGCCGTCGGGAGCCTCCAGCACCAAGTCGCTGCGCTCGATGCACGAGAAGTACTCGTCGAACTCGATGCTCGCTAGCATGGTGTTGTTGAGCGCGCGCCAGCTCTCGGGGAAGTCGACCGGTTGCCACGAGTCCACGGCGCGCTTGGCGTCCGCGACCGGGGTGGCGGTCTCGTGCAGCGTGCCGTTGCGGACGGTTGTGTCGTAGCGGTTGATGCAGTAGTAGAGCGCGCACTCGGTCGCCGAGACGGGAAGGTCTGGCCACTCGGCTGTGTCGTTGGTAGGGTTGGGGCTGACTTTGAGGATGCCCAGGGACCAAATGAGTGTGTCGAGGTCTTGCATGCTGACGGTCTTGCTGGCGTTTCCAGTCCCGTATGTGGTCATCATCATTGCACCGTTGCTGGACGCGCCCCATTGCCAGCTATCTTGGTTGTCGATGAAGAGACCATTTGGGAGGCGGAATGCAGTGCCGTTGGAGATGGATACGGCATTGTTGTCGGTCATCAGTGTGACGTACTGAGCGCCCATGTCGGATAGCTGCTCCACTGAGGAGGCGAGGTCGTTACACCGGCTGCAGATTGATAGGGATTCGTACGCAGGCCATGTGCAGTTGCCGGATGGGCAGTTGTAAGGAAGCTGCTGAATTGTGTTCTCAAGAGATTGTGAGAGACCGTACAGTACAGCAGACTGCATGGAGAAGTCCGCATCTGCCTGAGTGTTGGGTGTAGGAGGGTTTCGCGCTGGGTTTTATTAGCGGCAAGTAGTAATAGAGAACAGATAGGCTTACATGGATCCAGCATGAGGGCCGTGTTGACTTTGGTCCCTAGCGAATAACGCCCTGCACGAGCCACCGTGGTGTTCGAATCAAAGGTGAAGTCGAGATTCTGTTTGAATTGTATGAGCTGCTGCGCAAAAGGATCAACAGCCAGAGCCAGCAATGTTGTGATGGCACCGATCCGCAGAAATGCACTGGAGATGTTATCAGATCTATTTCAGAGACACCGGAGAGTATGAAACTTACGCCCCCTTACAATGCCACAAAATGCTCAAGCTGCCAAGCGGTCCATGGCTTGCACTGTCGATGCGTTCAAAGTCTATCAACGGCCGCCTCTCGCTAGTGAAAAGTATCCACTTCCATTGGCTAATGGACTCGCACAGAGCTAGCATAAGCGCTGATTTGCTCGCCGTAGATAGAATTGACACTATCGTATTCAGCGTGACGCCATTCCAGCCAAAGACCGGCTTGCCGTTATACAGCCCGAGAAGAACTGCCAACGCCGCCAAACACAGGATGGCGAAGATGAGTGCGAGCGTCTCCGATACCCAAGGGCCTAATGACCGTCCGGATTTGCCCTGTTGTTTTTCCATGGTCACGTAGGTGAGACCCGGAGATCTCCGACTTCGCCTGGGGCAAGCACAACGACAATAGCTGATATCCACCAGAAAAGGGATGCGTGTCTTCCGGGCGTGAATCAGTGGATATTGAATGAAAGGTGAATGTTGAGGACGAGCGAATTGGTGGGGAAGCATATATACAAGCGTAATTTGGAGTGAGGCTGAGACTGGGGCCGGAATCGTGGGGGCCAGAGCCAAGAAGCCTAGAGCTAGCATGGGTAACTCTGTTCTCTGATTGCTAGTCGGCCAGTGCGTTTGATCGCTCGTTGCTACGATCTTTGTTCTATTTCAAGTACCGCTTACTTATCTTAACATTCTTGTGTTCATTTCTTCACCATAACCTCCATCTTCTATCTCTAGATGGTTGAATGGCATATCTTTTTCTTCACACGAATGCCATCAAGAGCGCCCATGATAAACACCCCTAACGCTGCGCGATTGCAGGTGCGAATGGGAATTGTGAGAGCTCTACTTTAACTATTCGCGTGCTTGCTACCTACGGCGCCCTCGGCCCAAGCCACATACAGACGCTCATCGAAAAATAACCACGTAAAAGATCAACAAATATTCCAATCTCATATGAGGCTAGCCCTTTGCATTCGAGCTGTGCCGAGTGGCGCTGCAAGCAATTGCCTTGACCGCCATTCTCGCGCAGACGACCCATTCGGGCCGACACATACTGAATATTCGAAGCTTGATCAAGTCGAAGCTCAGTCCAGGCATTCTGGTGCAATTGACCGAGCATCTCCAACAACACAACCCATCTTGACTATCTCTGCGCCACAGCAGCAACCGCCCGTGTGTTAGCCGGGCAATAAACTTCCCAGTGATGCTAATAATGGAGTCTTATTCGCCCACCGATTTCACCAGTCTAACCGACCCGACATAGCTGCGGGGCTTGCAAGTTACGGCGGAGTCAAGCGCCTGAGGTAGTACTTCACCAAGAGACTCGCCACCACTCCGGCTATCCCCACGAAGCTGTGGATAGCTGAAAATAGTAGCAAGCTCGAAGTACTCCAAGGACTACTTGAACATGGCATTACTATCAACTTAACGGCATTTTTAGTTGACTTGAGTACAAGAGCTCTTCCAGTATAAGAATGAAACTCATTCAATCCGTTGTAGGGTACTCCTTCTTTTCTCATCCATTGATCACATTTAAACTTGGAAACTATTAAATTTGTCTATCTAATATGCTTTGTCTCGCATCTCAATAACATATTTGTCCTTTCTCCAGGCGTCTCACCGTTCCTCGCAATCCGAAAGTGGCGTGAAGCGCTCCGTTGGTTTCTTCAACCGTCCCATACTGTAACTGCGTTTTTCGAATGTCTTTCTCCAGCGGTCGAGCTCCTAGACATTGACCATCTGCTAATAAATCCAGGTCGTGGTTGCGAGTGGTAAAGAGAATTGACGAAAAGGACGCACTGGCACTGTAGCCGTTCCTGTAGTACGACCACCAACCTAGAAGAACACAAAGTAAAGTGGCGAAAATACCGACCAAATAGCTGATCAGCAAGTCCTTCTTGTTGTATGTATAATGGTTCTGAGGGAAAGAAACACGGACCGGGGTGGTCGTGTTGCCAGACAGGAACTCGGAGCTGAAAAGGCTGAGTGTAAAGTTGTGTGAGAGGTCTTCAAGGGCTCGCTCCACAGACCCGCTACGACACATCCATGGAGACATAGGTGCGCTCAGCCAATTGTTGGTTGTAGTTGTCTGCCACATGCTACCATTGGCGATCTCGGGACATACGGCAATACCGGTTATGGGAATGCTGGTCTTCTCTTGGATAAAAGATCCATCATAGGTGCTTTCTCCGAACTGTCCCACAATGAGGTTTGACAGTGCCAGATACATGGACTCGTAGCCCTCTCCGTTAGGTGGGTATTCAGATGGGACTTGTGGCCGGTCGTAAGTGATTTGTTCGAGGTGATCCAAAGTCGTCTTCGTTGATTGGACTCCATCCGAGAAGTTGAAATTGACCGTGTAAGACGAATTCCAGAAACTACAACTGATGTTCTTGTTTTCATCAGAGTTTCCGTTGAGGTTGATGAAGAGGTTGTGGGCAAGGGACAACGGCTGTATAGCATTGTACACTAAGAGAGTGTTCACCGCTAGATCGCGCGTAATTTTGGACTCGATTTGGGAGGTAATTTCTTCATTGAACAAAGTCTTGTTCGTGGTTGAATTTGGCTCTGCAAGATTCTCACACTTCAGAGAAGGCCCGAAAAATTCGATTGTGTACGAGGAATTGGGGAAAGGTGCAGTGATGGGGATGACGGCCATCGACGAAGATGTCGCAGCAACAAGGCGTTGCAGAGGCGGACCAGCGCCTGAGACGTATCCAACTGCTGCATAACCATGCCAGGACTCGACATGATTCTGATAATCTGTGTATGGAACGACAGCATCCTGGACGTTGGTATCGGTGATCGATCGGATAGATAGCGTGGCTGGCGTTACGGTAGCTATAAGGGGGACGAACCTTTATATCCTTTCGGTTAGCTTTGCCTTTACATGCCACTCGAGTTATCTACATACCATGCAACTAATGCTAATAAAGTTAAAAGTTTTGCGTGAAGGAGTACCTCCGGCTGAGTGAAAGAACGAGGGTCAGTGGTAAGAGAGAACATTGCATCAATGGTTTCGAGACGCATTGGCTTTCTCCCCACCACGACCCACAAATACTGCACGAACGCAACGCCAACGGCCGCAGCAAGGGCTGACTTGGTGAGAAACGCTAAGCCTGTGCCGATGCGGATGGCCCATTGCTGCTGTGATTCGGAATTGACAACCGCTCCGTCAAAGCTTTGGTAGTACGCATGGTGGCCCATGGAGAAGCCAATACCAGCAAGGAATAGACACAACATCAGCGTTGGTGATCTCCAGTTCACGCCCCATTGTGCTGGTGCTCTGGAAGCGGGGGTCTCGTGGGCGCCAAACTCGGGCTTTTGCGTATCCTGTTGAATGGGCGAAAACTCCTCCCGAAATCCGGATATATATGGGGATGGATGATCTCCTAGTAGATTATTCTTAGAGTTGACCGCAGAGCCTCGGCGGAATCCATCACCTGCAAGGTTGTGCAGGCTCACGCCGTTAGGATCTTCATGGTCATTCGCGAGTCCTTGGGCTGTCGGTGGTGATGGAGATAAGAACCCCATCTTCTCGATCAATTAGGTATCCGGAGGTACAATGTGATGGCGGGGAAAGGTAAGCACGCGAATGTCCATGGATATAAAAGTTAACTCGCTGGTGGGCTGAGCAGGATGCTATTTTCGCGGGGGCCAAATGCACATGAGTCGTTGTCGCAATTCGGTCTTGACACCCCGGTCCGAAACACCAACACGCAGATGGGGCTGTGGATCAGTCATGCGTCTCTTTGTACGACTTTGATTGACCAATAGAAACATGAACTGCTAATGGGGGCCAACACTTTTCATCCTTTGATCTACACCGATAGATGAAAATAAGTAATAATAGCATATCTCGGTGACTTTGAGCTGGAAAATGGGGATCGTTTATTGCTCCCCATTTTCTTGGCCTGCACGCTCGGGTAGGGCAAGTGTTATAATTAAATCCATCACAGACAATGCATCCAATCACCCAAAGCTGGATAATATGATGGCGCATGTATTTAAGAAGCGATTTCTGCTGTTTCTTAGATTCATGGATCTTCATGTCATGTAAATTACATGCCTATCATGGCGGGCTTTTTGCTGCGATGCTCCAACCCCAACCTCTGCTCTGGCAACCTTTATTTTATTCCTGGGTCCTCGCCGGGTGCTTGTAAGAGTTAGTTATTGCCTGAACCCTGAGATCCATGGATGATTTCGCTGTCCTGCTCACAATTTTCTGTAGAGAATCAGCACTTTGATCCAAGATCATCTTTCTCGGAAGAGAATTCACGTACCTCAGCATCTCCGGGATTGAAACGCCTCGCGAACTCTTTCAAATCTTTGACCGAGTGATCCGAAACCGTGGGCCTGCTCTTCATAAGAGCCTTGGCAAAGTGGCGGTTCTCCAAGCGCAGATGGGCCAAAGTGCCATCCGCGTTCTCCTTCTCAGTCTGCCCCATAGCCCACGCAAGAGCCGCGTGACCACACAAACTCTTGATATCGGAGCCGGAAAAGCCGTCCGTAATATTCGCGAGCTTCTCGATACTGACCGACGGATCCATATCCTCCTCCTTCAGGAACACCCGGAAGATGCGCGCCCGCTCCTCCGCCGCCGGGAGTGTGAACAGGACTTTCTGCGGCAGGCGGCGGAGGAAGGCGTCGTCGAGGTCGTTGGGCCTGTTCGTGGCGACGATGACGAAGGGTGCCTTGTCGGCCTTGGCCAGGCCGTCCATCTCCTGGAGGAACTGGTTGAGCTGGCTGCGCTCCCAGCTCTTGTCGCCGCTGCTGCGGCGGTAGAAGAGCGCGTCGACCTCGTCGATGAAGAGGACGCAGGGGGACAGCTTGGATGCGAGTGAGAAGGCGGCGGCGATGGCCTTCTCGCTCTGTCCGCAGTACTTGGCCTGGATGCTGGCGGGGTCGAGGGCAATCATGTTGGAGCCGGAGTCGTTCGCGATGGCGCGGCAGAGGAGTGTCTTGCCGGTACCTGGCGGGCCGTAGAACAGAGCGCCATTGACGCGGATCTGACGGAGGAGATCGTAGGAGGCGGCTTCCGGACGGAGTTTAGAGAGAGCAATCAGCTGTTTGACGGAGTCTTTTGTCTCCTGATCAATGATAACATCGTCATAGGTTGTCATCAGCTTCTCTGTGCTTGGATTAGTACAAATTTCCAGTCATGATTGAAAGAGGCCTTACCGGGATCGACCACGCAGCGGAAAAGATCTTTCTCGTAGGAGTTACAATCCCCTTCGATGTTATCCAGCCGTTTTTTCAGCGTTAAGGCATTATTCTGCCCTCCTGACTTCGTATCATCCTCATGGTTGCTGTCGAGACCATCCGCCACTCTTGTGCGGTGCATCCGGCTCGTAATAGCGGTGACATCATCTAGGTTCAAAGAAGTCTTTCCTCACATTTGTCCGATGATCTGCATTGCTGCCCTTTTCACTTCATCCTCGGACCAGGCTTTCTTGCCCGGGAAGACTACCTGCTGCCATTTCTCGTCGATCTCGTCTGCTGAGTCCAGGGTAAGCAGTTCGGGATCGAAGGCGTGCGGAATGCTGTCTCTCAGCAGTCGCTTGAGCTGGCATACGTTTGTGGACTTGATGTATCTGATCTCGTTGTTTTTGTAGAAGGTGGCGTGTGTTGAAGCGTTTGGCGGCACCATGTGGAACGTGCTGTACTCATTTATGAGGAACTTCTCATGCATCCTCCCGAACGATCCGCTCCTGTCGCGTACTTCGGATGCGAAGACAAGAATTTGCTGACCAGTCTTCCGCCGTTCTTGGACCCTGTTGGCGAGCCTCCGTAGGAAGCGCCAACTGGGACGATCCTCGCTGAGAACCTTGGCGTCCTTGAAATGAAGTAGGACAGGCGTGGACTGGGTGGTAACATCCTGCTGTTCCGTAGATATTTCGGATGTATTCTCTTGCTGCTGCTTGATACGCGCAGAATCGAGGAGCGCGTATATCGCCGCCTTGTTTCTCCGTAGCCCCTCGGCTGTTCCCTTTCGTTCACAGCGGACTCCGAAGTAGAAGATGGCAAGACTGTGGAAGGATTTCCGGTCGGGCTGCTCTCGTGGTTCTGGAGCCTGCTCGTCTTCCTCCGCCTTTTTCTCCTCCTCTTCCTCCTCTTCTTCCTCAACCTCATTCTCGGTCTTGTCTTCACCACTTTTCTGTTCTGTTCCTTGGTCTTTGGTGCCTTCTTCCTCTTCAGAGCTTTGTTCGCCAATCTTGCTGTCCCTTCTCTGGTTCTTGGCAGCTGCGCGCTTCGCCGCTCTGTCCTCATCCTTTCGAGTGTCTTGCAAGTCAAACTCTCGACCAAGGTCCTCCAGATCCTCCAGATTGACAGAAATCAGGGTTGCTCCCAAGTCTCTTGCCAAATTCTCGACAACATGATCCAAGTAGTCGACCGCTCCTGCGAACTCAGGGCGTTCGTCCGTCCGGAAGAGAATGCTAGGTGTCTTCTCGGGAAGCTCACCCTTGTGGTTGGGGATCAGGGCCGCAGCGGTGGTGAGGCGAATGGCAGCGTATTCGTCTTGAAGAATCTCGTAACGGGCAGGCTGATTTTGTTTCTCTTCCTTGTTCTGGTTCTCGTCCTTCTTGGGCGCTCTCTCCACCAGCGCAAGCTCCGGTTCGGACTTGAGAAGGTCTGCGTTCGTCTTCACGTTCTTCTTCAAGAACCATTCGGGGATGGTGTACTCCGGGACTAATGCAAATTGATCAGTGAACAACTCTAAAGAACGTCATTATTTTCGTGGCTTCATACCAATGTTCTGGCCGCCTTGGTTCTCCATGTTGAGCACTTCAATACGTCCGAGCCGAAGGCAAATATAGTAGTAACGAGGGTTGAATAGCTGAGATGAATCTGATGGTCAGTTCAAGATCTCAAGGAAAGCGTGAGCTCTTAAAAACGAGAAAATACCACGGAAACTTTGCTCTCTCGCTGCCTGATTGCTGTGACACGACCCCTGCTCTATCAAGAGCCAGCATTTACACTAGGGAGCCACCGTGGCAGAGCATTGCATTGGTTAGGTATCTGCAAGTATAGTGGGGCTATGTAGGCAGCTACAGCGGGCTGCACTGTCAAACCAACCATCGTGAACTCTAAGGCTTGGTGACCCGCCAAGGTGGGTCCTGGGGCTGAGTGGCTGCCTGCAGTCGGCTTTGACTGTTGTGCCTCCACGGTGCACCGCCTCCACTCGCAATGCTATGGGCTATCTGCGTCCAATGAGGTGTCTGCGTGAGAGCCGCACGCGCCGGGAGCGACACGAAATGTGGCGCAGGCTGCAGCGGCCCACATCATTGACGTACCATAGGGTCGTGTCATTGTGGGGGCCAAGCCTGAGTGGCAGGTAGACACTTTCAGACGGGAAAAAAGCGAGAATGTACACCCCAAGTAATGCATGGAACCTATTAGCATTGCGGGAAGCTGCGCTTTGAGCTCTTGCCAAGATCCGTCGTCCAGGACTCTACTCTCGACGCCCTCATCTCCGCACACCGCAGAACCATGGCGACAGCTACAACACTCCGGACCGGGCATCGCTCCAGGATCCGCACACCTCACCACCCCACCCACGCCCGCTGTACACGTTTAAAGCGAAATAGGAGCCCCGCGACGGCGGTGCAAATGAGGTTAAGGCCTTAAAACTCAAACCCACGGTCCTCTTTCCCCACGCGGCTAGCCGCGCGACCCTGCCAGCACCAAACCTCCCCGGCGATCCCCTACCGCGCCGCCGCCCGCCAAGAGCGGCAGGGCCCTTGGTCGCGCTGGGTACGGTGCTTCGAATCTCGTTTCGCGACAAAGGCAGCAGCGGCCGCGCGCGCGCCGCCGCCCGTTCAGGCGTGCAGCGTTTTGCGGTCTCTCGACGCCGTGCTCCCGGACCGGGACACGGGAAGCGAGATTCGAAGACGCAAGCGAGGCTGCCCCTCCGATCGGGTGTGCCGGGAGTGCGACGCACAAGGGATCGGTGGGTGACGGTTTGGGCGGAAGGGGTGACGGGGCCAAGTTGATGTCGCTGTTCGCTGCGGGTGTCGAACCGAGCGGCCGCAGGGGCTCGGTGCGACGTCTCCATGCACCTTTGCGTCCGGGTGAATGCTTCTCCCTCGCGAATGGGCTTTTTGGGTGGGCTTGTCGAAGTCGGCTGCTGCGCCCTTCTGTAGGCGCCAGGTTGCGTATAGACGGGCTTGGCGCAAATGTCGCTTGCCGTGATGGGCAGGGGACGATGTTCGTGTTGGGAATCGGAGGCTCGGCTTCGTTGAAGGTCGCGTCCGGTTACGGATCGTGGAAATAGGGAGTAGTGGAGGATTGAGTCAGGGAACGCCGCTGGTTGCCGAGACCCGTGGATAAGAAAAACTTCAAAGCATTGGCAAGGAGAAAATCAAACATGTCGTGAAAACGGACGTCCGAAGTCGTCATGAACGAAGTCGTCATGAATTTTGAATAAAAATAAGGGAGAGTCCTTTCGTCAAGATCTTCCCACCACCTTCATCTAGGTATCAAATAGTTATATATACAAAATTGAAATGAAAATGAAGAGGCTGCGCGCTATTTGTAGCGCCGCGCGCGATGCATGCCAATACCGTGGCTATGTCCATGTCTGATATTCTCAAACGCATCGTATCAAAAAAGAGCGTCGTCACCACTTAGTCGGAGTAAGAGAAGTGGTCACCCTTGGAGACACGGCCGGAGGTCAACCAGCTCGGGGGCCACGAGAACCAGCCGAGGCCAGACGAACCGGAGCCAGAGCCAGACTCAGAGCTGGAGCTGGTGCCAGTGCCAGAGCTGCCGGGGAAGGCGCCGGGGGTGAAGATCGGGCCGCTGCCGCTGCCAGTGCCAGAGCCGCCAGCGATGGGCGTGAAGATGCCACCGATTCCAGAGCCAGTGCCAGTGCCTGAACCTGCGCCAGGAGTCGAAATACCGCCAAGTCCAGATCCAGTGCCCGTACCCGAGCCGCCAGCAATGGGGGTGAAGATGCCGCCAATGCCAGATCCAGTGCCGGTACCCGAACCAGAGCCAGTGCCAGTGCCAGTGCCAGTGCCAGTGCCAGTGCCAGTGCCAGAGCCAGAGCCAGAGCCAGAGCCAGTCTCAGGGGTGCTCACGGGCGTAGTGGTGTCAGGGGTAGTAGCAGTACCGGAGCCGCTGCTAGTCGAGGAGCCGCTCGATGAGCCCTCAACGCAGTTGTTGGCGACTGCGTTGGCGAACAGTGCGTAGCTGTCAGCGTTGTTTAGGGCCTGCGCGCCAGTGAGCTGGGTGGCGGCGCTGTAGCCGTAGCCAAGGTCGTCAGTGCCCTTGATCTCAGACAAGTGGGTGAACTCGTGCAGAGTGGTGGTAGCCTGGTCCTGGTCGTAGCAGGTGCTGGTCAGCGCGGGAAGAGCGCTGTAGTACAGGTCGCAGTTGACAACCAGGGACTGCGAGGGCATGGTGTAGGCGAGGACCTGGCTCTGGCAGCCACCGACGGCGAACTGCGAAGGGACGGAGTTCTCGTCGCAGTAGTAGGTGGCGGCACCGGAGGTAGTGCTGCCGCACTCCTCAGCAACAGCAGTGAGCACGGTCTTGACCTCAGAGGCGTCGGCGTTCTTGAAGAACTCGGTGAACGCAGCGTTGTCCGAAGTGGCAGCGTCGGCAGCGGCGGAAGCGAGCTTCTGGCAGTTCTGCATGGCAGTCTGAGTGGAGGACTGCTTGTCACCAGAGCAATCGGTCAGGGTAGAGCGCTTCTTGATCTGCTCAATCTTGCCGAGGAAGCTACGGCGAACCTTGGCAGCGTGGGCGCCGACAATGTTGGCCTTAAGGCGGTTGCTGAGGTAAGGGACAGCGCCGACGATCTTGGTGGAGTTGGCCTCGGCGTAGGGAATGGCACCCTGGGTAAGGATGTCAAAGTCACCGCCGGTGCTCAGATCGTGCATCTCAGCAACATCGAAGGTAGCCTCGATAGACTGACCAGCGGGGATCTGGGTGAAAGAGTCGTTGTCCAGGTCCTTGGTGTTGGTGCGCTGGCGGATACCATCGAAGGCGACACGGGATTCGGCGCCGTAGACCTCGGCCTTCTCGATAGGGGCGCCATCGAGGAAGGAGTTGCGGACGAAAAGGTTGAGGTCCTTGTCCCCGTTGTTGGTGACAGTAGCCTTGACTTCACTGTTGCCAGACATTTCAAGCTTGACGTCCAACGGGGTGGCGCGCCTGTTGAGCTCAACAGCGGCCGAAGCGGCCACAGTGGCCAAAGTGGCGTGCACAGCAGCAGTGGAGAACTTCATCGTGATGGATTGCGGAGGGAAAGTGTGGAGAAGGAGAGACAGGTAAAGGTAGCGTCAAGCCGAAGGAATGGTGAAGAGAAATCAAGAAGGACCGAAGAGAGTGGGCGGCCTGCGCGGATGTGGTGAAGATGGTGGTGATGGTGATGTCTCTAGATTGGGAACGACAGTGTTTTATATCAATAGAGGCGAGAGAACAATTTCCACAGTCAGACCAGCTTGGCGGGACGCGAGCCGGGCATGGACCGGCTGGGCGAAAAATGCGGGGACAATATGGAGCCTTGCACAGGGCAATCACGGGGATGCTGGTAGCACCCGGGCCTTAATCTAGAGGCAACAGGCCATCTGCACCGGGACTGGCCACTCGGAGGGCCAAGACCCGGGCGGGCTGGAAGAAGAAACGGCGACCCGTTTCGTCCGGTTCGGGTATAGCAGGCGGCGGCGGATAGAACAGCGGAGGCGGCAGCCACTGAGGACGGGGAGCGCGGTGGAATGTGCTGGCGCGAGGAGCTGGGCAGTGGCGGGCAGGGCCGGCAGTGAGTCGCCGCATTGCAGGATGGTCTCATGCCGTGTTCTGCGAGGGCCAATGGCAGGCGGGCAGCGTGGGCGGGAGGGTGAAACAGCGCAGGCAGGGTGAAGATGGGCGGGCGGGCTGCTGTCAGAGGAAGGAGACAGTGCTCGAGAAACGTTTCGGGCGAATCCCTAAAGCTTGGCGGGCGGAGGAGCCTCCCGGCCCACGCTGGCGAGCAGGCGTGCAGCAGCGGCGCTTGGGCGGTGCCAAGGGCGGCGCTGCGGTGGTTGTGGTTGGGCGGGTGAAGATGAAGCTCGTCGGGAGGTGAGCCGAACAGCCCTGCGCGCTTGGCTGCGTGCATGATCGGCGCGAGGCCGCCGGGCAGGGGCGCAGCAGCGTCGGCCACTCCGTCGGCGCGCTGAAGAGCCCGTGGACGCCGCGCAGGCCGTGTCTCGCGGCGACCATGTGCGTGTTTCCAGCGTGCGCGCTGCGAGGCTGCGAAACCAAACGCGCTGGAAACGGCCGCTAGGGCACAGACACCGCCAGCAGCGGCCGTGGCGGTCTCCGAAGACTGTTATGCGCGCGCCTGGCCGGGCGCGCCCAAGCACCTAGGGCCCGTCTTGGCGGCCCGGGCCTGCGCCGCCGCGCTTGCATGAGGATGAATCGTGAAACAGGCAGCGCCTCACCACTGCCCAAGCGCCTCACCACGCGTCTCCAAAGCGGCAGCATCGCCGGCCTCGCCCGTTTCATCGCGCCTGACTCCCGCCGCCGCCACGCCGCATTGCTGGCAGCTGTCCGAGGCCGTTTGCATCATGCGTTCCGTTTCTCGCCGTGCCGGGGCTCGCATGGCTGGCCGGCTTGTTTGCTCGCTCGGCATGCGGAGTGGAGAGATCTGCTGGAGCGCCGTAGGGTTGGCATTGGCGCGCGCACTGCGCAGGCGCGGCGGTGGTGGCGCTCTGCGCAGGACATCCCCCGCAGCGCCGTGTGGGCGTCTGGTCGCAGTAAGCATAATAATTTGACTTCGGCCCTGGCTCCCCACTGCGACCTGCTTATTTCGACCGTACCTGCGTCATTTTCACCGCCCACGAGCGGCCTCGCCCAGACAGATTCTGCCTCGTACGTTGCCTGTCTTCTGCTACGTCATCGCTGGCCGGTGCCCAGTCTGCCACGAATTCATCTTCACCCACCTTCGACGGCTGCCTGCTGCCAACTTGACCCGCATCCGGCTGGACTGTTCACAACACCATCATCCTGCCAAACAACAACGCCCATGAGCAACCTGACGTTCCGCTCCTTCGCCTTCGCCGCCTTCCTCATCTTCCTTGTCTTCAACCTCGCCTACAACCTCAAAGCCTACGTCTGCCTTCCTAGCGGACTCACATCCACGCCCTTCTTTACCTCCTCCTCCGCCACCATGGCCAGCCCTTCGCACCTCCAGGTCTCTCTCGCCCAGAAGAGCAAATCACCCCCCACCGTCACTCTGCGCGTCAAGAACACGCACCCCGACACCGCGCTCACCTTCGTGACCTGGAACACGCCGCTCGACGGCGCCATCCTGCCGCTCGGCAACCTCGCCATCACGCACCCCTCGTCCGGCGAGCGCCTCAACAAGGACTCGATCAAGATCAGCCGCAAGACCCCGCCCGACGCCGACCAGTTCGTCACGCTGGCGCCGGGCGAGACGCGCGAGCAGGACGTCGAGCTCAAGGGCCCGCTGGTCCCGCTCGACAAGGTGGACGGCGGCAAGGTCCAGGTCTCCTGCAGCGGCAAGTGGGGCGACGTGTGGGCGGGCAGCGAGGACGTCGGCCCGAGCTCGTGGGACGCGAAGGTAGGCAAGGGCGCGAGCGGCGAGTGGGAGAGCCAGGCGATCGAGGTGGAGCTGTGAGCGAGAGGCTTCTGCTCCGACGATGGCATCCCTGCGGGCGGGGTGTCGAAGCATTCATCCGGGTAGCTTGAGTTTATTTTCCTCAGTTCTAAATGGCTTTGGCGGTCGGATGGTTGCTTCGGCTGCCCACTGCCGACGTTGGCTGTCCTGTCAAGAGCGGGTGTTGTCTTCACGCTAGTCGTCGCCCGCGACACCACTCTGTGGCAGCGGGTCGGCAAACCTACCCGGCGATCGATCTGCAAGCATTTCTGCGCTGGCGAAGGTTTTGGCTACGGATTTGGAATAGGGTAGATAGCACACATGTCCGCGGTTGATCACGAATGCACGATTCACATGTTTAGCTGGCAGCAGAGACGTGAGTGGTCGCATTAATGGATAGATGAATAGGCGCGCATCCCGGGCGGATGATTCAGGTTAATGCACGCTGGCCGGGAACGAGCAAAACAACACTCGCCACGAGTCGCGGGCGTCATGATTCTGTTTGTCGGGTGCGGCGATCGAGTGCGTAATTGACCCCTTCCGCTGGATAGCACGGCACGCACTGCCTCCATGCATCAAGTCCTCGGCCGGGCGCTTGTCGCCCGACTTCTCGTGACAGCAGCTGTCTCGACCAAGTGCCGCGCGCACGTGCCCAGCAGTGCCGCTTTCGGGGTGCCACTGAGTTTAGCTCCAACCACGCTAGTCAGAACAGGAAGGAGCAAGAAAAAGGTCTCCAATCTGACTAAATCGCCATCTCTCAACAGCGACCCCCTCTGCAACCTTGGCCGAAGGATGCGCGATGTTATGTAACGAGCGCTCCGGCGATCTGCACGCCTCAGCGGAGGCCAGGAACCAGACGTCTGGATTGGGTGCGCGAGAGGGCCCAGATCGTCGACACGGATCGCGTCATTTCGCAAAGCGTTTCAGAAGGTCTGGGGCTGCCTTGAGAGCTCGTTTGCGCCTTATGAGGCAGGCTAGAGCCAGTTGGGGCCCGGAACGGCCCCGAGACATGAGCGGCGTCCCCGTTCCAACCACATTGCGTGCATGTTCATGCCGAGACAGCTGATCGCCTCGATGTGGATCCGCTCGAATTGGAGTGTGAGGCTGCCGGGTAGTGACGAGTGGCTGACGGCCTCTCTTGGCAGTGGAGAGGTACCTGATTTTCCTGCTGATCGCAAGACAGCAACATCCAAACACCAAGACATCAACGGCGTCGCCGAAGGAAGGGATTAAGATCGTCAACTTATTCTGACGTCTGACCCATCTTCCATCGAGAAGCTCAGCGCACGGAGGCAATCCTTCCCGCATCCCTTCTCAGCAGGTCTACACGGGACTCTCCATCCGACAATTGGCGTCCGCATTGACCACCAACACCACACATGAGACAGCCATTGGGCTCTCCAAAACGATCGCGACTCTTCCCGACCCCACAGGCTTCGACAACACTAAAACTTCTCGAGCAGGTGGAGGTACAGCGTTACATCCCCAAAAGTATGCGCGAAATTGCCCACAACTCAACCCAAACTCACCTGACCGCTTCTGCTCGGCTTATAGGCAGTGTAGATGACTCGCATTACCTCACCCGCTCAGAGCCGCTCTCCCCCCCCCCCCCCCCTGCACAACACCGCCACTAACCTTATTGTCTTCTTTTACCACGCCGCACTACCCTCAAACCAGTTCGTCGTCCGGAAGGACCGTCCTTGGCAAGAGGCCCATATCCGTGTTTGTGGGTCGCAAAGCTTGTGCGTGGGCGACGGTCCTGGGTATTTTGCGATGTTCATGGGCGCATTGTGATTCCAGGCATCAATCTCCGAGACGGGACGCCTGGTGGATTCTAGGTAGACCGCCTCAACGATGAAGAAGGGGATCGAGAAGTGGCCATTTTACTTTTGTGGCACGATGGGGGGAGCCAGGTGATCACGTAACGGAATGCTGGGGTGCTTGGAATGAGCACGCGGACGATGGCGGCGAGGGAAAGGGATGGGGAGTCTCGGGGAGTGTGGCCGTCCCCGGCGAGAAGGGATTTTCATCTCTATCTGTCGCCGAGCTCTGGCATAGTCATTCCTTTTTTCACAACTTCTTTTGCGACGGCTGGCCGTTCTTCGTTGTTTACCAGCCATACGTCGTACCATCGTGAGACTGTCTCAAGATGTTCTTTCACTCGTTTGATGCTGCTGACGAGACATGCGTCGGCGTACCTTTCGAGACCTAGACAAAGGAAGAGTTCATCTTCAAGTGAGTACTTTCTCACAGCAGAGCTATTATCGATCATGAATTCGGAAGTACTCCCTATTTCAGTCTCAAATGTTTACGTCCCGAGGTTTTGTTAGATTATAGAAAGACAGTAGGTTATACTCTCCTTTTCTTTGTATTTCATCATAAACTGACCGGCATTTATGACTTACAGTTGGAGTCGTCATAATAACTCAAATTTTGTTGTCGCGAGACCAGCATTGACGCTTCTTGCGATATTTATACGCACGACCTTTAGTCTAGCTGTCAAGATGAAGATACCCACCTACACGATCCATGATCGGAACTTGAACGTTGACACCAGGAAGCATTGGTAAAGCTCGCCCCAGCAAGGCTTTCTTCAGACCGCCGATGATGAGTCCTTTGGAAACGTGGCCAGCGAAAAACGAGCTTTTCAAGACCATCACAGTGACAACGTTGCGACCCAGCGCTATTAGACATCATAATAGGTATCACAGGCAGCGAAAATAATTCTACTAGTAGAAGAGCATAGTGGTGTGTAGGATAGATTGTTATGTCGTAAACTGCATGCTTTCGAAGCTGAAGATCACAAAGCTAACCGCTATTCAAGGTCTGCAAACACCCGACGAAAGTTTTCTGGCAAAATCTATCAAAGCACGTAGCTATGAGGCAAGAACGCTTCCTTCATGGTAGTACGGCTTACCGAGCTCAGAGCTCGTGCTGCGCAATGGCACCTGAATATCTCCGGTAAAGTTTAAATATGTTCACTGTATAGCGAGCTTATCTCTCTGCTTAAAAAACTTTTTTCACAATATGATGCGGCTCTACCGACTTTTAACACTTGAAGAGGTGGAACATGAGAAGGTTTCTGAAAGGTAAACTCTTCGAACGGCGGTTAATCGGAGCAAATGGCAACAATAACGCCGGTCTAATAAGAGTCCACCAAAAGAGGGCAAGCGTCGGTAATTATGCCGGGGTTATTGTTGCCATTGGCCCGATTACTCTGGGAGACACGAAAGAATTCGTAGATTGTCCCAGTTCGAATCAATGTACGCAGGGAATACATCTATAACTGGTGAGTTCTCGCATGAGACTATGCATCAAGCTCGGTTTGGCCCTTATTGACTACTCTTAATAGGCAGACACTTTCCCTACTTGCTTTTACTCGTCTTCTATCTCTCCTAGCACGCCTATCGATACCGAGATCTCAAGTCCAAGTCGGCGTATACCGTATTCCAGTCACATCGTTTCTAGCCTGATCCTAACGTACCTCGGCCAATAGTTCACTATATTATTCACTCGAGGACATTCGGAATATGACAAATAATATGGCGCATCAGGAAGCTCTTCGCGTACAGACCTTACTGCGGGGAATTTTCCTCGTCTGTGCAGCCCGACTTCCGAGACCGATGCACATTTCCCGTGCTATTTGCGCTCACCAATCTCTTACTTAACCTCCTCTTGCTTCGACATGAGACTACTGCGGAGTCTCATATGCTTTAAATCCGAAAAACAAGAGAAAACACCGAACGATAGTCTTGGATCTTATTTAGCTTAGATGTGTACTACGTTGAAAAATGGGGACTACGCCATATACTCTCAGAAATCTTTAGTGCTTTTTATTCTCTATTCACGTTGCTTCCTGTACAATTCTTCGCTTCTACTTGGTGCACTGTTAACCAAAGTCTTGCCATAATTATCAGCACATGAATTGTCAGCGACGCGCTATGAATTGTCAGCACATGACCAGCTCTCGTCTCGTCCGAGACGGGGCGTTGATCTTTCCTTTTAGTTTCGGCCGGCGGACCGCGGAACGCGGATGCGGAGTATCCGAACCTGAGTCTCACTAGACTAGATCGCACGTAATTTCGAGTGGAATTGTCCAGTTGACCAATCATTCAAAGCATTCACAGCTTTGCTCACGAAAAATTCAATGTCGTTCTGCAGGATTACGCACTTAATAATTCCTTTACTCTAATACGTTAAGCCTTCGTTGGGAAGGTACAACGCGGGATACGTGATCGGCGTCTCAGGCATGAGAGACCGATTCGGTCTATTGACGCACCAGGTTCTACCCACATCAGATGGGGCCCACATCTAAGAAGAGTATAAGAACTCTGGATTTCCAAGAGGAAATTAGACTTAAGCTTCATGCATCTATCAAATCTAACACTACAAGATGGAGACGCCGCAAACCTCACCCAACTTCATGGCTTCTCAGAGTCTTGTGCTCACTTGCGCATACTCCTTACTGGCTCTCCTTCTAGCTCATACGGTAATTAGTACGATAGCATCGCCTTTGCGCTCTGTCCCAGGTCCTCTGCTCGCCCGTTTTTCTCGTCTATGGTATTTTCGGCAGGCGTGGACCGGAGGGTTCCCGAGAACGAATATCAAGTTGCATCAGAAGTACGGTAAGCATACTAAGCCACACGCCGTATCCCAGAAATGCTTCTCGATCCTAACATCGCACAGGTCCCATCGTCCGTATTGCACCAAACGAGTACTCCATCGATGATCCTTCCGCTATCAAGCCCCTCTACGGACATGGAACAGTGTTTGTCAAAGGCTCTTGGTACCATGCCACCGGTGCTCCCAGGGGAATGAAACAAAATATTTTTGCAGAAATAGACCCGAAGACGCATGCGGCAGAGAGGCGGAAGATCGCATCTCTGTATGCCATGTCCACGCTGTTGAAGATGGAAGAGGAAGTGAACAGCTGTATCAGCTTGGTCGAGGACAGGTTCAGGAGCTTTGCAAAGTAAGTTTGCTCAAATCAGCTGACTACAGAACTGGATTGAAGGAGCATGCACTGACGTTTCTTTAGATCCCAAAGCACGATCGAGCTACAGTGGTGGATGCAGTGCTATGCATTTGACGTTATTGGCGCAATCACTTTGTCAAGAGCCTCATCCTCGGGTCTTAACCCTGAAAGGAACCGCGACTGACCCACCATGGTCCTTAATTGTAGGTTTCAAAGCGTTTCGGTTTCCTCGACGCTGGTGAAGATCCCTTGGGAATGGTCGAAGGCCTCGACAGCTTCCTAACGTATGTCGCACGCATGGGCATCTTTCCAGAATTTCACCGCATGGTATTCAGCATCATATCGAAGCTTGGCAAGAGCGGACTCCTACACGTCTTCGCATTCACGAGAGACCAGATCCAAAAGTACAAAGAAACCGTCGGGAGCTCTGAGTCGTCGGCGAATTCGGATGTCTTTCTGTCCAAGGCTATTCGCCTTCATCGAGAGAAGCCTGACAGCTTCTTAGAAGAGGACATCTTCCAAACATGCTCACTGAACGTCGTTGCTGGCAGTGATACCACAGGTATCAGTCTTACTGCTGTCATGTGGGGCCTGTTGAAAAACCCTGAGGCCATGGCGAAAGTGGGTTTTCATCCGTGCACTGTATCATTCAAGCGCTAATCGATTGATAGCTACGTGCTGAAGTTGACGAGAAATATGAGTCCGGAGAGATCTCCGATCCTGTCTCGTTTGCCGACGCGCAGAAAATGCCGTACCTTCAGGCAAGTATTAACGAGGGTCTGAGAACGCATCCAGCTGTCGGCCTTCCTCTTAGCCGGGTGGTGCCGAAGGGTGGAATTGTCATCGCAGGTCGCTACTTCCCAGAAGGCGTAAGTTCTCATTAGTATGGCAGAAACTGTTGGATTATTGTTGAACAACGATGATCCATTGATGATTGGCAGTGGTTGGCATGAAGAGGAAGAGGGTAGGTGACCCGTCCGCCTCTTATACGAGTGAGTGTAGCTAAGTGATATGGTATGATATAAGGAGACCATGAAGTGACCCAAAACACGTGATTTCCTACAGAAACTTATCAGAGAAGAAAGTGAACCTAATCATATGAAATAATAGACAAACATAGGCGTAAATGCCTGGGCAGCTCATAACAACCGGAGCGTTTTTGGGGAAGATGCTGATAAATTTAGGCCAGAGCGGTGGCTTGTTGATGAGGAGACGCATCGCAAAATGGACAGATACTTCATCCCGGTACGTTTATTAGGCACATTCTGGAACGTGGCTAATGAGTGATCAGTTTGGACATGGGTCAAGAACCTGCATAGGAAAAAATATCTCCTTGATGGAGATGTCGAAGATCATTCCTCAGCTGGTGCGAAAGTTCGATATTCAACTGTCGGATCCAGACGCGGAGCTTCGCACGAAGAACGTCTGGTTCGTCAAGCAACAAGATGTCATTGTAAAAATCAGCGAGAGAAAGCTTTGAGCACTGTTCAGGTGGTTTTCCCGCAAGACTTCCCGGAGGATGTGTGAATTGGAATAAACTACAAAGCGCAGAAGGACTTGGTGCGCTCACTGGCTAGTATCTTTACCTATGAGGTGCCGGATTCATCTCTGAGCCTTTGTCATACGAGATAATTTGAGAATAATTCTTGGTGCCCCAAACAATGTCATTGTTGAATGGATGAAAACTGGACATTTTCAGAACAATGTGATTGTCCAACGTGTGCGTAATGATGTTTCCGACACCTTGGAACCTGGAGAACAGAGGCCTTAAGAACAATGCACCATGCCGCGTGAATTTAGAAATAGGTCATCACATTCATCAACTTATCGTCCATCACCAATCTTGCTCTTTCCACTTGCTCTTCTTTCCGAGACAATAGATCCGTCAACCTGGCTGATATTTGGAACGACACTTCGAACGAAATCACGACCACGATGGGGAACAACCGCGACATCTTTCCTTCAAAGGTAGGTGCAGCTATTTCAGGAATTGGGGCAGAACTGCTAACCTTTGGGATAGAATTCGAGTTCATCTTCATTGATGACTCCGGAGACTTGCTATCGGGACGTCACATTACACCTGGAGAAGCAGTTGTACGGCAATTCTTGATGGAAGATGGAGGAGTACCTGTGTTCAGCAGTGAAGAAACATTAGAACGAATACCTGGAGGAGGAGTGTTACGCCCAGAAACAATGGCCAACTCCGACTGCTACAGCAAATGGACAGTTGAGACCGATGGCAGCGTCTGACTTACGGGTGAAGAGGATGGCCATCTTCCTAAGGGCAGTATTGGGTGGGCCGTGGAGCTGAAGACGCGTATCTTCTCAGTCCAAGAGGATGATTGGATAGGCGAAATTACTCATGTTCTCCAAGTACTCCACTCCAAGCTCGATGGACGTATCCTGGTCAATGATAGCTGCGGCATGCACGTTCACGTCGGCAGGAAAGCCACCGCCACTTCTCCAGCTCGCTTTGATGTCCGTACCATCAAGAACCTCTTCCAACTTGTCACTGTCTTCGAGAGGCAAATCGAGGAGCTGCACACCGAAGACCGGATTATATCCGGAGACCGCAGATTTGCGAACTTCTGCCGACCGCTGTCAGAAGGCTTCCAAGAGTATCAAGATTTTGGTCTGGGAAACCCATTGCTATCGTCACATCGTCTGAAATGTGGCACTCCGCTGACTTGGTGCGAAACCATTGAGGGCGTTGTTCATGAGCTCGAGGACTTGGACCTCATCACTCGTGACAAGAGACATGTGGCGTACAACTTTCTCAACACCACTCCCTTGAGCGAGGCTAAGATTTCCCGGGAAAATTCACAAAAGTGGACGGTTGAGTTCCGACGGCACCGTGGCACCTTGGACGCGGATGAGGTATTCGCGTGGCTCGGCTTTGTGCTCTCGGCCGTCCAGTATGCGGAGACCACTTCGTTTCAAGAGCATCAGGAACTTCTGGTCGCACGCGTTGAAGACCCGCAATTCACCATCCTCGACCTGCTCAAAGCTATTGGTGCACCGGCTGAAGTCGCATCCTATTACGAAGATGCACTAATGCTCGCGAGAATGGAACTTGTCAAGCTGATCACTCAGGAACGGAACGAGGGGTCTACGGGCCTGTATGCCGCCATCAAAAAGCGCCTCAAGGTTATGATGAATAGGGAGGAGGCTGACAAGGAAGCTCAGCTTCAAGGCCTCTTCAAGCTGGTCAACAACCAAAGATTAAAACAGAGCGCTTTCCGCCACCGAGCTATTGCTGAAAAATTGGAACATGGTATTACGGCAACTTCGAGTATGAGCTAAAGAGGAAGCTGCTGGCGGCAGTCGTTCACAATGAGTTGTCCCCGGTTGTCGAATATGATATCTCCCAGGTGTCAACCACATTGGCCCGCAAATCCCGTGCTTTATTTGCTTTTGCTTATACACGCGTTCTTTCTTTACTTTTTGCCGCACCATACACCTATCCCCACACACCTCATTCACCCCATTTATGCGTATTTCCGTAAATCCGATTA
>JAJVDC010000120.1:0-115274 GCA_021436925.1 Neofusicoccum ribis | reverse complement strand
ATCCACCACGAACCCATCTTCCCCCGCACCCGCTCCGCATCACCCCCCCAATCAGCCTCACGTCCAATCCACTCCATGAAACACCACCACCCCCAACCCCACCCCCTGAACCCGTTCCCTCCCCACCTGAAACACGCCTCCCCAGTCGAACACCGCCGCAGCGCCCGCCTCCCCGCCCGTGGTGCTCCATAGCCGATTGCCTAAACAGACCTCATCACCCCTACCGTCATACCGCATGCGTCCAAAGTTTCTCTGAAACCACCTTCCCGCGCCGTTTGATCGTCAGGAGGATGGAGCCGGTTTGACCAGACGGAGGAGCCAGAAACAAGGTTAAGCATTCGGCACTGACGGATCGAGGGATAAGGTTGACGGGAACAGGGGGGTTGTGTGGAGGGAAGTACCGTCTGCGGATTTTGCGGTGATGGGCATCTGCCACCGTCAAGCGTACTGGCTGAATGGGCATTTCTAAATACTGGTATCTTTCCGATTCATATATGTACAAATTCCGCGTCATCCCGTGCAGCACCTGAACAAGGTTGCGAGGGCCGC
The DNA here is from genome assembly GCA_021436925.1 of Neofusicoccum ribis. NCBI lineage: Eukaryota > Fungi > Ascomycota > Dothideomycetes > Botryosphaeriales > Botryosphaeriaceae > Neofusicoccum > Neofusicoccum ribis. Next base: position 114,725 of record JAJVDC010000120.1, on the reverse strand, counting down.
CGCGCGTATGCAGGTCGTGGTGTCTATTCACAGGCAGCCTGAAAGCCGCCAAAGCAAGCAAAACAAAGTGGTATCAAACAAAAAGACCAAGCACAAGGGGGAAAAAAAAGATCACCACCACCCCTCACAGCCCTCCCATCCCCCTCCCCCACCCAAACAAATCCCCCCTGATCCTTTCCCGCAGGTGCTCGTTGAAGCCGTACGTCAGCGCGTTGGCGAAGCCGACGTACTGGCTCGAGCTCTGCAGCACCGCCAGCGTCTGGCTGCGGCTGCCCGTCGCCTCCAGCAGCCGGTTGACCAGCCCCGGCGTCCACAGCACCACGTACATGATCGGGTACGCGTTGAGCAGCAGCATGCGCTTGATCTCGCGCTCCACCTGCCGGCTCTGGCGGCGGGCCGCGTCGGAGACGGACGAGAGGGAGATGCGGTTGGGGTTGCTGTCGGCGGCGGCGGCGAGGAGGATGGGGTGGAGGGTTGTGGTGGAGGTGGCGGGGGCGGCGGTGGTGGGGGAGAGGAGGTCGGAGGGGTGGCGGTGGTGGGCGGTGGTGGTGTTGTTGAGGGGCGAGGTTGGTTGGACGGGGACGGCGTTCACGAGGATGGGGTCGGAGTGTTTTGGCGGAGGGGACGAGGCTGCTTTGGGGACGCGAGGACCTGGGTGTGCTTGGTCAGTCATGTGGCTCTGAGCGTCGACGGGTATGCTTATTAAAATTGGCGGACCGGGGGCCTGGCCCGGAAACTCGGAAGCTTAAACGCGGCGGGGGATGACAAAGATAAGGGTGCAGGTGCATACCTTGCATGGGCAGGTGCAGCTCGTCGTCCTCGAATATCGACCCGCTGTTTCTGACGTCCACCTCCTCGTGTGGCGCGATCTCTTCCTCCTCCACGTGCGCTCCGCTGGCCTTGGTCACGCTGTCGTTGCGGGCGCCGAACGTGTACTCCGCGTGCTGCTCGTGCCCGGGGAATTTCGTAGGTCGTCCGGGGAAACTTGACACGTCCGCGGGGAAATTCACCACCCTCCGCCGTTGCATGTCATCCAACTCCAGCTCTTCATCGTACATAACCTCGAAGCCCTTCTTCTTCTTTCCCAAGCCGCGACTGCTGGAGGAGGTGCCGGTCGTGCCGGTGGCACCTGTGCTGTTGGAATTCGGACCCAGATCATACGAGCCTTTGCCCTTCGTGCTGGCCATGGTCGCAAAGTGTTGCCGCATGTACCACCAGACGTATATGTAGACGCCGATGGTGGTGAATATGATGGCGAAGCGCCAGCCGTGGCCCAGGGCGTACCGCAGGTCGGTGCGCTTGGACGAGATCCAGCACCAGTTGCCGCTCACGGGCACCATCTGGTGCAAGCTGGTTGCGGTGGTGCCTGCGGAAGTTTCCGTTAGCAAGCATGCAAATCAATTCCGGGACCGTGGGACTGACTGGTGATGATCGGAACTACCCACACCGACAAGCAGATCAGAACCTTCTTGCCCAAAGCCGCATTTGGCATGTAGGTTTTCCGGGTGATGGTGAGCACGGTTACGAGGGCGATGGCCAGGATGGAAAAGTCGGCAGCCTGGGCCACAAAAGTCAGATTGATGGTACGCAGAGAAGCATAGTCGCTTACCTGAACAGAGAGCTGTCCGACCCAGCCATTGAAGGTGCAGGCGGGCCCCGGTGTCAGGTCGTGGGTGCGCACGAATATTATGCCCGATATGGAGTTGTTTAGCGAGTTGATGAACTCTGCCAAGCGCTGTCCGTCAGCACTGCCAGCAAAAAGCGCCGGGAACTGGGAAACGTACCGGCCAGGGCGAGGTTCAGGACAAGGGCGTGGCGGAACGAGCGCTGCTGGTCGCGGTACACGACGTAGGAGACCAGGACGCAGGTGGTGGCGATGCAGGAGAGCAGGCTGCCCACGAGAGTGATTGTCGCGATCAACTCATCGTAGGCCATCCTGATCGCACGGCGGGAGGGCTGGGAGAGGGGATGGTGGTGGGGAGGAGCCCGGGCGCCAGCTACTCATATACGAGAGGCGCCGTTATGCATCGCTCGCCTCGACCGGATCTGGTTTCAGGAACAAAACGGCTTGGCGGAGGGGAGTTTAAGAGCACGCCTGAAGGCACATCCCGGCCGCTCAGCCACGGCGCTGGCCAGGTGGTAAGCTTAATCGCCAACGGCCACCCCCCGCAGATCGGCGCGGCCGCTCGGAGGGATGCGCACGCCTGGAACCTTTGCGCGCGCGTGCTTGCTCTGTCTCTGGTGATCCGGAGGCGGCAGAGCTTGAACGCAAACTGGCGGTGGCCTGTGCCGCGAGCCGCATGGCTGCGCAGCACACTCTGCCCGGCAGGCCAGATGCAGGCTCGGGCTACCGAGGGCCGAAGCCTTACCCGCGTGTCGTTGCCGCAAGCCGCAAAAATAGCCACGGTGCAGCGGTTCCCTGGGCGTGCTAATGTTAGCTTGCGCGGCTTCATCCGGAACTTATTTTTCAGAGGAGCAAACATGCGGGCCCGCCCAATAACGGTCCAGTCAGCAGCCAGGGCTGCGACACCGATCAGGCAATTTCGTCGCAGCGCGCGCAGCGTCTTGGCGGGCTGGCGGCGCAGGGTAGATTGGGCGGTTTCCTGTTGGGGAGCTCCGCTGGGTCAGTCGGAGGATTTGGATTTGCGCGCGCCCGCTGAGTCGTATCGTGGCGCACGTCTTGTAGCTGCTCTGTAGGGCATAGTTCAAGCACAGCGCAGTCGGGCCGGAGCATGAAGATAGCATGCCAATGGAGCAGGCGCGCGTGGCGATGCGAGGCTGCGGCTTGGCAGGCACCGCGCGCGCATGAGCGTCGCCTCGCCCGCTGCCTCAGGTCGCGCGTCCCGGCGCAAGGCATGCAGGCATCGATTTCCCGGCCGCGCAAATATAGCATTGGTCGACGAAACGGACCCGGCGCGGAGGGCTCTGGTAAACTCTAACCGCGCGAGAGTTGCAGAAGCTTCGTGGCCATCGCAGATCGGTCAGTCAGCAGCCTGTTGCCTCCAGCTGCACAGCTCCCCTCCCGAAACGAGGGCGCGGACGCCCTGGAGGCCAAGAAATTGCGCGCCCGCGACTCGCCGCGGACTGACTCCCTCCGCACCGCGGCAGTGGGCAGCGCGAAGCCTTGGAGCGTGCAGCCGCGTCGACGTTTCGCGAGCGATCACCCGCCGCAATCTCCCCTTTCGCCGCGAGCGCCAGACGGACCGAACAGGATAGCCGAGGGTGGTGGCGGGTGCTGACGCCGCAGCGAGGATCGCTGTCGCAGATTGAAGCGGCCTTGCGAGAAAGCGGGAGGCGCTGGCGAGCGTTGGTTTTGGCTTCGAACAGTGCGTGGCGATCATCCGGCCCTCCCGGCCTGCACGTGGGTGCCGGCACCGTCAATAGGTAATCATCGGAGCGCTTGGAGCCTCAGCCCAGAGCTCGTCCAACCCAAATCACATTACCAATGTCTTCAGCTCTCAGCTCTGCTGACATTTGTCTCTCGACACCCGTTCTTGGCTTTCTGACAGCTGCAGTCCGCGCTCGGCACGTGCCCGCTCCTCTCCAACCATCTAACCACGGAAAGCCCCTTTGAGCAAGCTCCAGATAGCGGGCCCGTGAGCAGCTTCTTCTTTCTTCTTTTGGAGCAACCGACACAGCCTGTGATCCGACGAGAACACTGCTTTAATGATATCCTCCGCGGTATGAACTTCCAAAATTTCATGATTCTCATCGTAGTAGTGGCACTTGGCGAGTGGGTCTGCCTTGTAGTTGAGAAGTTCTTCGAAAATATCCTCCAATCTTGGCTTCTCCCCGCCCTCGATCGTCTTGTCGGCCGTCAGTCATCGTCCCCAAGCAATCAAACAAACATTGTCTCAATCAGGTGCTCGTCACTTACTTGTAAATGGTAGCATCTGAGTAGAAAGTGACACCATACAGACAGCCTCCTACCGAAGGAACCCTTCCCGTCAAATTTCGGGCCACAGCAGTAATACTTGAGGAACTCCCGGCCACGATCAATGCGAACACTTTGATTGGGGTCCGCGCCAAGACGCAACAGGGTTTCCACCATCTCCACATCAGATGCTCTGTATGATATTTGATGAGGCCTGGTGCCTGAAAGTAGCTACAGAGGGCGGATAGTACGATTCAAGGCATGTCCTGAAAATCCGGGCAGTTTCGCGGTGGTATCGCTTCTCAATGGAGTGAAAAATGCGGTCAAATAATTTGATGAGGTCTTCTGGATAATCGTCGACCATCATTCGGAGATCTCTCAGATCCGCACCGTCGATAGGTCCTCTCGCAATCGAACGCATGACCAAATACACCCGGAGAAAAACCCCGCAGGCTTTTTGGACGATCTTGCTGATGAGAGCCTCGCTTTCAGTGTTGTCACTGAATATGTTGTCCATCTCCGGTTGGTTGTGTAGATTTTCCTCGACGTAGAGTCTGATATCGGTTTCAGTCAATTTCTCCAGGTGAATCTTCTGGTTTTCTTTATATGCAATGCGAAATTCGTTCCATGGGCGGCTTGAAATACACAATTTAATGTGAGGGGAGGCGGCCATCGTGTTGATGATTTTGATAATCTCTGATTTTTCTCCTTCGTACTCGTCGAGACCATCAATGAAGAGGCATATCCGGTAATCCTCGTGAATTTTGGCAAGGCGGGCAAGGGCGTCTGATAATTTTTCGATAGAACGTGGATCAAAAAATTCCGGGACGGCTTCTTCCCAGTGAGACATGCAGACTTCCGGTATGAGGCCGCAATGTTGCTTCAGAATCTGAAATAACAGAGATCTCAAAAGGCCTTCTTGGGAGCGTTGTAGTTCAGTACCAGAAACCCAGAAGAAATGACTTGCAGTGATGAGTGTCTTGTCTTTCGCCCAAGACTGAAGAAGATCCGTAGTCGTGTCATGCCCAAGAATGTACTTCATCAGTGTTGACTTCCCAGAACCAGCCTTGCCACACACCCAGAACAGTCCGCTGTGGGAGTTCAGCCAGTCCGTGAATCCGATGTCCGAATCCTCGAAGATCCATTGAAATGTTCGAGCGTGAGCCGGTTTCACATCGAAGTACCTCTTCTTGAACTCTGAGTACCGCAGACTTTTGAGAATTGCCTGACTCTTGCCTGACACGCTTGCTTCTTGCATAAAGGCGTTCAACTTGGATCGAATCAAGGCGTGATCTATGGCTGTGGAGTTTTTCATGTGATCGTCGACCGAGGCGATCAACTCTGACTTCATAGCGTTGAGCTTTGAGGTGGTGTTCGCTTCCATTTGCGAATTCATTTTCGTGAGATTGTCGAAGGCGGATAGCATACCCGAAGTTGAGTCACTGCTGACATCAGCACATGCCTGCCAGTAGCTGGGCTCGGTATGTACTGCGTCAGACACACCAAACGCGTGTTCAGCTGCGTTCGAACTCTGTCCAGCCGGTCTTCGATGTTCTTGATCTTCTTACTTTTCGTAGTGTTCCGCCATGTCTGGCGTATGGCATGCCAGTGCTTGTAGGCAGTCTGGTTGGGAATTTTGAGATCTTGCAGAAGCGCCAGAAGCTCATTTGAGATTTCCTCGCAGGACACCGCAAGTGCAACCAGACGTCTCGCTTCGCCGTCCACAGCACCGAAATTTGGATCAGTTGCACCATGTTTAGTCAACGGTTCGACAACGGATTGCAAATCTCTGGTCATCTGAGAGCGGATGTGGTCAGATTCACAATCATGGCCGATTAAAAACTGGAGCAAGCCGGCGTCTTACAACTTCCAAATCAAGGTTCTCCTTGAGCACCCCATCGGGGAGGCGTAGAGTTCACAGACTCCGTGAACAAGCTTGCTTCCAAAATCAACGAACTGGATAATGTTGCAGACAAGGCTGATAGAGGTCATGGGGTCCATGGCGGGCTGTCAGGCTGTGGGCGGGAGGAGGACTAAGAGTAGACCATAAGCTATCGAGATGATATGAAGATTATAGTCCGCGGTTTGCACAGAGGCGTTGAGCGGTAGAAATTTCATTGCGCGAGGTGCAGTGAGGAGTGATGCGGCAGTGGTGAGGCTGCATGGTTGCTGCGCCTGATGAGCGGGGAATGTGCGAGTGAGCGACCATACAAATACAGGGAGCTGCAGCAGCTGAAATCCTCTGCAGGTGTCTGCAGCGAAACATCTGAATCCTGGAACAGTTGAACAGCACAGCCTCCAAAGTCAGCCTCGTTTGAACCCGAGCCTTGCGAAGTCGAAATAGCTTCACGAGAGCCGACGAATATGCCCTCTCCACGTATGATGTAATTTGGAGCTGTCGCCAGCCATGCAACCAAACTCTTCAGTCGTCAAACCCCTCCCACTCCTCAGCATCTTCCGCTGCCTTCTTCTCATTCTGCCTCTTGATCTTCTCAATCATTGCCTGCAGCTCATCCTCCTTCTTCCGCTCTTCATCCGTCAACTTCTTCTTGCGCTCTCCCTCCCGCTTATTCGCCCTCTTTTCCCTCCTCTTCTCCCTCGTCTCCTTCGCCTCCTTCTGCTCGCTCCACGCATTATCCCTCCCGCTCCTCCGTTTCTTTGGGTCTCGCTCCTCGATTCCGTTCTCTCTCGCCTCCTTCGCCTTCGCCTCCTCTTCTCTCCGCCTCTTCTCCCGCACCTTGTCGGCGAAGTGGTAGCCGTCCCAGTCGATCGAAAGGCCCAGTTTCCGATCGCCGTCCCAGGTCTTCAGCTCCGGCATCTTCGGCATCTTCAGCAAGCCCCACGCGTCTGCGGTTGCCTTCCAGTCGATCTCCTTGACGCGGAAAATGCTGCTTGCGGCGTGCTTGCTGTACGACTGCACCCAGCTGACGAAAGCGCGTTGTGCCTTGTCGTGGATGGCGCGATCCTTTAGCACCACTTCACGAATGGTCTCGGACGCTTCTTCGGCCTCCGCGTCGGTAGTCTCAACGCTCGGGGTCGTTAGGGGAGTGATGGGGGTTTGTCGGACTGCGAGGAAAGGAATGTAGTCTTCTTCGTGGGTGCCCTTGGTTAGGAAGGTGACTGCCAGGCCGCGGCGTCCTGCACGGCCAGCTCGTCCGCAACGATGGATGAAGGTTTTGGGGTCCGAGGGAGGATCAATCTGGATGACAAGGTCCACGAGAGGGATGTCCAGACCACGGGCAGCGACATCGGTGGTGAGGAGAACGGTAGGGGAGACACTCTCGGTAAAGCGCTTGAAATTCCTCTCGCGCACGTTTTGGGGATGTTTTCCATGCAAAGGTACGACGGTCGTGGTAGTGAGTAGGCTCGGTAATACATGCTGGAAGTAGTCGACGCCAGCACAGGTGGAGACGTAGATGATAGATCTCTGTGGAGTAGGAGAGAGGGTCGAAAGAAGCTTTGCGATGGCGGGAAGTTTGTGAGATGGCGATGTCAGGAGATAGTTCATTTGTAAGGACGCTGGAGTTCTCTTGTCGAGGGCCCCAGATGCAGACTTGACCTTGACGGCAATACGCACTGGGTTCCGCAGACCAACGCGGACAAGCTGAGAAACAGCCTCGCTCACGCTGGCACTGAACAGACCCGTACGTCTCTGCTTGGGTAGCCGCTGTAATATCTTCTGCAGGTCATCCTTGAAACCAAGATCCAGTAACCTGTCGGCTTCGTCCATGACCAGCACTTCAAATGACGACTGCGGGCAGTGTACGTGTGGGGAAGAAAGGAGCTCCAGGAGACGGCCTGGGGTAGCAATGAGGAGGTTCGGGGAGGTCTTGAGGAAAGTGCTCAGATCTTGCGCAGGGGTGGTGTTTCCGCCAAGGAGCAGCTGGGGTATCACTTTGAGGGTCGAGGAAGGGAAGGAAGGCCGCTCGTCGCCGTCGGATGTGTCGTCATGGGGTCGTAATGCGGCAGCAGAAGGGGCGTGGAAAGCGAGAAGAGAGGTAAGGACAGCGTGAATTTGTGTCGCGAGCTCCCTGCAAGTCCGAAGTCAGTGTTGCGCGAACGGCGCAAGAGGTTGCGGGACGCACCTGGTGGGCGATACAATGACGGCGCCAACATGGTGCTTCCTGAGAGGTTCCTCCAGACGCAACAAGCGCTCGACAACGGGGATCAGGAACGACAAGGTCTTGCCACTGCCGGTCACAGCTTCGACGACAACATCCTTGTAGCCCATGAAGAGCGGAATGGCGCTCGCCTGGACGGGCGTCATGCGCTCGAAGCCCATGCTGGAAACCGCATCCAGAATCCACTCCGACAGCGGCGGCGTGAGGGCATCCCACGCTCTGGGGTTCTTGGGCTTCTCCGGAGCCATGGCGAGACGAGGAGACCGGGTGTCGTGGAGGGCAAGTGTTGGCAGCGCGCAGTGGATGCGGCGCGCGGAGGTGGGCTCAGGCGCAGAAGCCGCGGCGTCGCAAAAATTCACGGTCGGCCGAGTCAACGGGTATCGATAAGAGCTCGGGCTGACTCGCGCACGAGGCACGTGCACGTGACTGGGCGCATTCAGGGTCGGAACAGGAAAACAATCGGCGCGGAGTGGCCCAGGCGGTCAGCAAGGGCGGCGGCGCGAGCGGTGGTCAGTCGGCGCGTCGGGCTATGATGGTGTGCGCATGCACGCGCATGTGCCTGAGTGGCCAGCCGGAAGCGCGATGATGTTCCATCCGAGTCGGCCGGGCCAGCGTCAAGACAGGAAAAAATCAAGGACCCCGGAGCCGCCGACTTCCAGCTCGCAATCTTACCCGCGATCGATTCGACTACGTATTACCTGCCCTCCGCGCCCCTTCTCGCCGCCGTCGCTGCTACATAAACCACCACGCTGGCCGCCAAGTCCGACGCCCCAGAACATGCGCCGGCACCCAGCGCGACCAAAGCGACGACGACACCTCCAGTTCCTCTAGTGCGCATCCACCCGGCACGAGACCCGCTGCCCGCCGCGGCCGCCTCTGCGACACCACCCAGCCCGCACCACCCCACCACCTTCTACCACCTGCTCTCGACCCTCTGGGCCTCCGCCCGCTCCGACCTCTCCGGCTGCGTCCGCGCTCCTCTTCTCCCGTCCTTCTCCGCCTGCTGGTATCCCGCCATGGCCGTCTCGGCGCAATCGCAGGTGCCTAGCACGCCGCGCGTTATCAGCCCGTCACCCACACCCTCCGAGGCAGGCAGCGCGAGCGGCTACTTCACGCGCTCTGCTGCGCGCCGCATGAACAGCAGCCGCGACATCGTGTCGCCGCCGCCAATCGACGAGCACGACAGCAGCTCGGGCTCCGACGAGCTAGGCAGACGTCCGCGCCTGCGGAGCAGAAGCCCTGTTAAGAAGAGGTTACACGACGCTGCTGTTGCGCAGAAGACGTCGCGGAACAAGAAGGACCTGAGTCTGCCTAACGGCACCTCGAACGGCCACCTCTCGCCGCCTACCGCAACCTCGAATAAGGACTATTGGCGCAGTCTGAGCAGGAGTCCAAGCCCGCTTGGTCTGATTCCCATTCACCAGGAATGGCGCTCATTCGTACGTTGCATAATGGAGATTTCTTTGCGAGGTACGGCGCGCTAACATCCTCTAGATCCACCGCCACGAAATCCCCCGCAAAATCCTCCATACCTCCATCGGCTTCCTTACCCTCGGCCTCTACGCCTCCCACGCGCAGCCTTCTCAAATCCACCCCGTTCTTCTCGCGCTCTTCATCCCGATCTTCACCACCGACATCATCAGACACCGCTATCCTTCGTTCAACCGCTTCTACATCCGGTGTCTGGGCGCTTTGATGCGCGAGTCCGAGGTGGACGGCTGGAACGGCGTCATCTGGTACCTTCTAGGCGCATGGGGAGCACTCCGGTTCTTCCCTAAGGATATCGGCGTCATGGCTGTTCTGTTGCTCAGCTGGTGTGACACAGCCGCTAGCACTGCAGGGAGGAGGTGGGGCAGGTACACCCCGCAAGTGCGCCGCGGAAAGAGTCTGGCTGGGAGCTTAGCTGCGACTCTGGCAGGTGTGATCACGGCCGTAGCGTTCTATGGCTGGATCGCGCCGAAGGTGGAGTCGCTGAACCCCACCATCGATTCGGGTGATTTCGCTTTTGCGTTCCAGGGGCAGCTGTCGCTTCCTACCGCAATCAAGGGTTCTCTGGGATTGGGTGAGGAGCAGGGTATCATCAGCGGCAACCTGGCACTCGGCGTCATGAGTTTCGTGGCCGGCGTTGTTGCCAGCGTGAGCGAGGCCATCGACCTGTTCGGCTGGGACGATAACGTCACCATTCCCATTCTCTGCGCTGGTGGACTCTGGGGCTTCCTGAAGGTCTTCGGATACGCATAAAGAAGGGAACGCATGTCAAGAGCCTCGAAGATTTTTCCCCTTCACATGTAGAGCACTCTTCTACTCCGAGATTTTTGCACTAGTTCGGCGTTCAGCAGGCGGGTATTTTCACATCAAAGATTGAGCTCATAGTGGTCCGTTCAGGATGGGACAGCTTCACTTGCATCGCAGTGGAGAACGAGGGCATGGATTGATGATCATCACACCTCTCTGCTAGATTTCTTATTTTCTTCCTAGGCCCATCCGGAGGAGTGGGATTGGGCTTGTATGATACCAATTACTGGCTGTCTAGATTAGAGAGCCCAAGATAGTAATGTTTTCTTCTCAAAGAAACCTTTGTACGTGGAGCTCGCCTGCTCCTTTTACCAGTCCACATTATTCCAGGGATCAATTCGCACGTGCATCCGAAGATTTTCGCTTCGCCGTTCGCCGCTCGCCATTCCCGAACCCCGATTGCCGTCAGGCCGTTGCGGGCCTCTCGTTGCCAACTTCGGCCGAACGTCATCTTAATGTAAGCACCAATATTTCGGCACGGAAGCCTTCGGTTTTGACTTTCTCTCGCCATTTGTGTATTACGAATAACACAGGATCATGAGAGCGAGACTGACGCTGGATGTCGATTCGTCCGTGCTTCAGGGTCCAGCGACGGATTTCGGAGCGGGGGAAGGATGCACGTACAGTAAGCAAGGCTACTAGCTGTATTTAGCGTGGATGGTGTATAGACCACCTCGCTCCGCGCTGCTGTCGCCAGAGCTCCGATTCTCTCTCTTCCTCGCATTCTCAATCCGAGGATCCACATGCGTAGCTGATCCTACTGGTTTTCATCTGGCTACCACTATTGCTTGATTCCTGTGCTCCACACTCTCCCACCTTTCTGGCGAAGCCGGTTGGTCAGCTCAGCTTTCCCCGCTCTGTGGCACCAGCTTTACTTCTCTTCCTGGATTCCTGACGTTTGTCTGTCAAATTCAAGAAACGGTGCGTCCACGCGTGGAGGACAGGCCACAGCATCTCCAAGGCGCACAGGGGAAACCTACTCGGGCCTTATTCACTGCTATCTCTTGAGCCCAGCCGAGGGCTTATATACCGTTCGAGGCGACTATTTAAGGACTGCACGACAAGACGAGGTAGCTACCTACACGTTTTCGAGTATCTTAGGATCCTAAGCAAACCATACCAAGATCTATAGTATCCATCATCGGACACTGGACTCCTTCGCCATCACAACATCTTCTGGATCTCAGCTATCACTTGCCGACACCGCCCGAGAGCTCCCGGACCAATTCAAACACTTCTCCCCACCACCACCACCACCAAGATGTCCCCTCTCCCCACCCCAGGCCAAACCCTCCTCACCCTCGTCGCCCTCATCACCAGCACGGGCTGCTTCCTCGCCGACTGGAACGAAACCCACATCCACAACCCCACCTGGCCCGCGCACGCCAAGTTCCACAACGGGCAGACGATGTCGTTCGGCGCGCTGCTGGGCGCCTGCACGCTGTGGCACATCGTCACGCCTCCACCCTCGCTGCCTGGCAACCCCGCGCCGCACTACGCCGCCGCCGACGGCCACGGCGCCGCCGGCAAGAGCACGGCCGACGGCGTCAACGCCCGCATGTGGCGCGACGTGCGCCGCGAGGCACGGCTGGGGCGGCTGAGGACGGTGGTCCTGCTGGGCGGGCTGTATTGGGTCACGCAGGCGAGCGGGTACTTTTACCCCGGTAGCTGGGCGTTTGATCCTATTCCGGGGAGGGAGGAGGTCGAGCAGGATTATTGGTTGCAGGCGAAGTTGGAGGCGGCGATGTTTGTGATGTTGGGCGCCGGGTGGTGGTTGGAGAGGAGGAGGATTCTTGCGGAGTGAGTGGTGTTTAGTGGGGGCAGATTGGTGTGTTCTGGTGATGTGGGATGAAAAGGGAGTAGAGGAGGTGTATTTGGTGAGATTGGAGCGTTCGTGATGAATGTGGGAAAAAAAAGAAAAAAGCTTCACGCAGGGTGCGTGTTTCTGATGCTCATTCTCACGGTTGGCCCTTTTGGACCTGGGCGGTATTAGTCTATTAAGTCAAGTCTATGTCTATACGTTCAATGATGATACATGCCTCCATATCCGTACATATTCCAATCCATACAGATCCCATAAGTACATTGCTTTTCATGACACCAATGTAGTGACCATTTTTACTCATCCGAAGCTGTATGACCCTTCCTCGAGGTCACCGTTTCCCCAGCAGCAGCAGCCCCTGTCGAGGCAGCAGCCTGCACCTTGGTCTCGACCTCCATCAGGTAGTCCACGGCATCATCTTCCATCCGTTCCAGCGCCTGCTCGTCCAACTCGGCCTTCTTCTTCGCCTTCTGAATCTTCTCCTTCTGCTTCTCCAGGTTCCTGCGCATCAACTGCGAGATCAAGAAGATGAGACCGCAACCCACCCACGCCATGTTCCTACGCGCATAGTATCCAGCCAGCAAGACATAGCAGCCCGGCGGGATGATGTCGGTCTCAAACTGGTCGGGCCGCTCTTTCCGCTCCACGCACTCGTCATACGCCTTCGTAACCTTCGTGTGGACCTTGTTCACGCGACACGCCGTCGTCTTGCACGCCACGAAATCCTGATCCCAACCGGGATACACGCCGGCGTGCGGCTTGTTCAGCCAATCCAACTCCTTCTTCCACGCAAAGTGCTCGGAGGAGCCATCGCTGCTGCCAACCGCGATCCACTTCTCAGGATGCTCGAACGGCCAGGCCTCACCCTCGATGTTCGCCACGCCCTGCTCGATGCGCAGGATGCTGTTCTTGGGGCTGCGCGAGAACGACAGACGGAAGCCGGTGGGGGCGCCGGGGGTGACCTCGCCGACCTTTGTCAGGTTGTATGCGACGCCCTTGACGTCGTGGGTGGCGTTGACGAAGATGGTGTCGAAGCTGATGCTGCCCTCGACGGGCACGCTGGCGGGCACGCCCGGCGCCGCCTCCGGCGAGAACAGGTGCAGCGCGGCCGCGACGTTGTCGTCGCCCTCGCTGCGCAGCGGGAACGCGCTGTCCGAGACGGTGTAGCCGTTGACCTGCGCGCCCTCGTCGCCGTCCAGCCCCAGCTGCCGCGTGATGCGGAAGTCGACCTCCAGCACGCCGTCCTGCAGGTTCTTGCGCGGTTTCGTCGGGTCAGCCGCGAAGCACTTGGTGCACGCAATCGGGAATTGCACGTGCACGAAGCCGCCCTTGCCGGCGTCCGACACGCGGATGGGGAGGTCGGGGAAGGGGCGCTGCTCGCGCGGGTCGATGAGCATGTCTTTGCGCATGGCGCGGGCGGCGGAGGCGAAGGGGGCCGAGGCCGCGGCGGCGAGGAGGACAGCGGTGGGCCGCATGGTGGCGAGTGGGTTGGCGGAGGGATTGAGGGTGGCAGATGCGGATGGAGAGGGGAATTGGGCGCGGAGATGGTGACGGGGAACTTTTGAGCGTCGGGTGGGTGGAGCAGCGGTGGGCGGTGAGGAGGCTCCGCTGCGTCATTTTTCTCGGCGCCGCTGGCCGAGCCTAGCGCGCAGAGTCGGGATGCGGCATTTCTGTCCTCGACAACATCATCTTCGCTCATTTCGCCGTTGTCATGTTGCGAGAACTCAGTCTTCTACATTGCAATTGGCATAACATCTTTTCCAGCATGTCTTCTGCTTGATTCACCTTGCCTGAGAAGACGCACATCCCCTTCCGACCGCCTCACCCTCCAAACGCATGCTTAGCACCTGGAGGACTTGATGTCTTTGCCAAAGCACAGCGAGCTTCAAGTCTGGCCAGCTTACAGGCCTTTCAATCCTTGATATCCCGTTGCCCCATCCAAAGCAGGACCTGGCTCGATTCTCGCGGGCGCTCGTTAAGAAACCGGCCAAGCGGATCCAGCTTGATTTTCGTGTCTGGCGTGCCCGGCTGCTTCGCGAAGTTGAGCTGTTCATGGGAGGACGTGCTGCTGCATTGCTTCTGTCTCTGGGAAGAGCAGTTGAGCTCCTTCTGGCTTCCTGTCCAGGAACCCACACCTCCAAGAAGGAGCTCCTGCTCTTTGGTCCGTTGCCTATTGCAGCTGCTTTTACGTGTTAGTTGATCAGACCCTTATAACCTGTGGATCAATAAGTTCTCACTTCGTCTGGCCTTTGTCTGGTCCATGTCCGGATCCCTTCCTCATGAGATGGTCTGGCATATTGGTTATCGCTCTTCGTTCTCACTTTGCTTCTCTGATCACGCAAGTAATCAACCGCCTTCCTCGGTATTTATAAAACCATGGCTGTAAATCCCAAATTCACATGTATTTTTTGAAGTTTGCTTATAGGCATGCTAGCTACAGATTCCCATTTGCGTCATTCAGATCGACAGAGCAGCTACGATTCCAGAAAGAAATTTGGGATTCTGGTCGCCGTAATGTCAAGCCGCGCAGACTGTACACTAGAGATTATGAGAAGCGCTCAGCTGAGCTGCCCAATTAGAACTCGGCAGACTGCCGTGTGGAACCTTTGAGGTTCTGGATGCTACATGGGAGCGGTGGGGCTCAGCTAACAATGGGAATCAGGATAATTTCGGACTTGCAGAGTAAATTTCATCAGCCTGCTCCGTTTCGGCTTGTTGTCTCACAGGTCAGCCAAAGCTCGCTGTTCATTGTACGGCGGCGCATATTCCCAAACAGCAAACGATATAATTGGCGGGCGATGCGAGCTGACGCACCCGGTCAGCCACGTTACATCCCACCAGGCAGCAGAACAGCCCGCAGATCCTTGCGCCACCGTGCGCGCTAAGTCGGATTCCCATTTTTTACGATACCCTATTGGCTTGTGAGGCCGCTACCTTGGCAATTGGGAATCCCCCCGCTCTCTGTGCACACGCGGTCCGCTCAGTTATAACGTTCGCCTTGACCCCGTTCGAAGTTTAGAATCACCCACGGGCAAAACTCTAAATCCCACGGCCTTACAACATCGTTCCTACTACATAGTCGCACATGTTCAACGGAAATGGAGTCCACGCACGGCTCTGCAAGACGCTTATTGGAAGGCTGCCCCTACTTGGAAGCTCAGAGGAAAGCCTGCCTACCAATTTTGGATGATTGCGCGCTCTACGGCGTCGAGGATATGAGCAGGTAACCATGATATCCATTTAAATGGTTAAGTCCCGGCTTGACAAGTCCCAGAAGTCCTCCAACTCTTACCGATACGTATGATGGCCGTCACTGGATTGACGCTACCGGTCCCGAAGCTCCAAAATGTCAGAAAGGCTGCCTGTGCCACACCTTCTCCAGTCAACAGGGAGGGAGAGCGGTGCGAGCCTTTTCTATATCCAGACATCATACGGGAATGACGATTCGAATTCTCTCTAGCGGACTACAGTGGATACTTATCAACCTTGGCTTACCGCTCGATGAAGGCAGGGTGGAAGAGAAGACTCTTTGGAGATAAAAAGAAGTTCTCAACCAAGCTTTGAAGAACCACGAGGAGAAACTTGGACCCATGAAGGAGAGGAACAGCCTTCCTTTGAACACCGCGGAGAAAATTCTGCTCGTTCATGAGCTCGCTCTCCTTGTCAGAGTATTCCTCAGCAGTGCTCGGAACGACTTACCCCCACTTCAAGCGTCAATTTTCGATTTCTGGGACTGGATTGAACCCACAAAGACGATGGAAGCAAGCTATTTCGACCCTTTATTTCCGAGTGAAGCTTTCCCGGATTTTTGGTACTTCAGAGATAGGGATTCCCATCTCAAGGACGCCCTAATGAATGCAATATTAACCAAGAACCACCGCACAGCAAGATATCTCATTGAAACTGGGGCTGACGTCAACAAAATTTTGGGGGGCGAAACACCTCTCAGTCTCGCGGCTCGTGCAGAATCCAGCGCCACCGTTAAACTTCTATTGGAATATGGCGCAGATCCTCAGACCGCCTTCGTTATACTCCACGATAAAACCCGTATATGGAGTCGCAGATGGTCCAATTTCCTGGCGGAGACTGCTGCGCAATGTAGCAGTCAGGTGGTCCGGCGACGGGCCATAGTTTGCCGAAGGATGGTTCGTCTCTACTTCGAATTTGTCGGGGAGCACTCGCACATCATGCAAGCGGCGCGAGTCTCAGGGCCAGTACACCATCCCGAATTTCATCAACCACCGTCCGAGTCACATACAAGTCTTGAGATGATAAAGGAATGGGCAGAAGGTATGGATCAAGAGTATCGCAAGGCGTGGAAAACCGGAATAGGTACTTTGCGCAAGTTGTGCAGCAGCACAGTACCTCGAAGGCTGGACGAGATCATCATGTTCATCGCCGTAGCGAGAGTGATGATGGTGATCATGAACGACGAAGACAGGAAAGGTCTCCTGGTTGACTTCAGCGAGGATGTCAGCCATGGCAGGTCCTTTTCGACAGCGAACAGCGGAATCTGTTCGTGAGTGCAGTGAAGGACATATGGAACGTGGACATTCAAGACTGCCCATCGAGGCTGAAACCTACCGTTGATGATCTGGAACAGTTTCAATCTCTGGCGCTTGAGCTGATGGGAACGGCACAGGAGTCTTTCGGCCTTGACGATCTTAAAGAATGCTCAGAGATCCGAACACATAAGACCCGATGGGGGCCAAACACTCAACCGGACCAAGATGGGACTCGCATCGAAGATCATGAAAGTGAAGCCGCCAAGCTCTCCGAGTTTCAGCCTTCTCATTCTGTCCCGCAGGATCCAAAGGTCGATAATCCACGAACAGGTTCAGCCGGAGACTCGCAGGATAACAACTGCTGCTTTTCCCCACAAGAGCTCATCACCATCATCATGGCCGGCATCATTTTTGGATGTGTCTTTGCGTTTCTTCTCGGTACGTATCACATTTGCACTTGCTTAGTCCATCACAAAAACTAATGGCTACTCTAAGCAACCTGTTCTCCCGCTTTCATGGGTATTTCCGACCCTCTAACTGCTTACCACACTGTTCTGCAAGTATCATCAGCCCAGATTTTGGACTCTGTGTGCACCAAGTTGGAAACCCAACCATACTCACCTGAAGGCATTGCTTTGGCCGCGATTCGCGAGTTCACGTTTTCCATGATCTCAGCCCACCATGTGTATAGCTTTGCTTCGTTGAAGCTATGCTTCGAAGTAGGAGCTGAATTCTTAGTAACTATAGCACTACGCTCCTCGTATGACTTTAGCATTAATAGCTACCAGTTCCAACAAGCGCGAGACTTCCTACTCATAGAGTGCGATAAACGGTACTATGCGATTCAGATGGCGTTCTCTTCTGCTCTCATCGAATCATGGCTCGAAAGCCCTCACAACGGATGTCGATCGGGATCAGAAGCACAAAGCTTCACTGCCGGAAAGAACGGGAACCCGGATGTTGCAGCATCAGTGGAGCCACAACCAGTTCCGCCACCGCTATTACAGGACGTTAGCAGCGGAGATTCGACCCCTGTTCCCATTCATTCCGCCGGGGCTGAGGGGCACTCAAGCACGCGCTCAAGTTTTGCAGGTTCGGATATCCAAAGGTATGATCGAGCTGTTTGTGACTACCAATGTCTGCTTGAACTTACAAACTGTCTCTTCTTAGTCATGCCGGCCCGTCATCTGCTCCAGAGTCTTCTCCAAACTCAGACACGCAAACGATTTACTTGTACGGAGTGCAGCCAGGACTTCAGTAGCTCATCGAACTTCCACAAGCACATGAGGGGTCCGAAGCATATCAATAAACGGTCCAGCTGTAACTTCTGTCAAAAGACGTTTTTGAGGGATGATTATAGGAGAAAACATGAGCAGAAGCAGCACAGCCTCCTTCGTACATCCCGGCGCTCGAGGTGAAATGGGTTACTACGTCTTTCACACGGCAACTAAGCGAACCCTATATCGGGTGGATCAGTAGTATGCGTTGATGGGCTTGAATTGTTGCAAGTGATGGTCGAACAGGACACCGGCTTTGAAACCTCAGACTCAAGAACGAAGGAAATATCCTTATTCGGCATGAAATGGACACACTAAAAAAGACGCCCTCCTTTTGGAGGTGGTCTGTTGATCATAATATGGATCCCAACGTCTTTTGAAACTCATTTTGAATGAGTATCTCATTAACTATCCATTCCCATTACTGCATTAAATATCGTCAGACCTCCACAAATAGCACTACCGTGCTCACCAACAGCATCAAAACCACCTCGCCTCCTGTCCGAGCTACCTGTGCCGCACCACCCGTTGAGCTTGCTGCCGCTGAGGAACCACTGCTGCTTGCGGTAGCTTCGCCATTATCTGATGACGTTGACCTCGTCCTTGTTTCGGTCTCCCTTGAACTCGAGGCACTACTGCTCGAGGTAGCTCCAAGGCCGCTCAGGATCAAACCTCCAAGTCCACTTCCGGTCAACGTCGCGGTTGTACCATCCACAACAACTTCTGTTGCTCCACCTGCTCCCGTCTGGGCCTGCACAACGTCACCATTGCCCAAGGTCACCGTCTCTCCTGGCGTCAAAGTCTGACCACCTACCACGATCCCGCCCTCATTCACGCTCACCGTCTGACCAGCCAGGGTAGCCACCGCACTTGCAGTTGGAAGCGCAGCAGTGCTTCCATCCACAATGACCTGCGTCACCCCGCCAGCTCCTGTCGTCACTTCAACAACCTGCCCGCCGCTCAGCGTAGTAGCAGACCCAACACCAACCGTCTGCCCACCAACCACAACACCATCGCCACCACTGCTCTCCGTCGACACCACAACACCCCCCACCGTCGCAACCGCACTCCCCACCTCCGCACCCCCAACCGTCGCCGTCGCCCCACCCACAACCACCTCCGTCGCACCCGCCACATTCGTCGTCACGCCCACCACCTCCCCTCCCGCCGCCGTCACCTCCACACCCGGCCGCACCGTCTGCCCGCCCACAACCACCACCCCACTACTCCCCGCCCCCTGCTCCACCACCACCGTCTGCCCGGCCACCACCACCGTCGACTGCTGCCCCGCCACCCCCACCGCCGCCGTACTCCCCCCGACAACCACCTCCGTCGCCCCCGCCGCATCCGTCTGCAGCACGACCACCGTCCCGGAGGTACCTCCAGCCCCCCCACCCACCGTCACCGTCTCCCCCGCCCCAACCGTCTGCCCCGCCACGACCACACCCCCACCACTCGCCACCCCCGAAACCGTCACGCCCCCCACCGTCACCACGCCCGCCGCCGCCGCCGCCGTCGTCCCGGCTTGCTGCGGTGCCGCGCTCGGCACAGCGACGGTGCTGTCGCCCACGACGATCTGCGTCGCGCCGCCGCCGCCGCTGCTGGGCTGCTGGACGACGACGGTGGCGACGGAGGACGGAGCGGAGGCGCCGGCGCCGGCGGACGGCGCGAGCGTGACAGTGTTGGTGCCGGGCGTGAGCGTCTGCGCGCCGGACGCGACGACGAGCGGGGGCGCGGCGGAGCTGGTGCCGGCGGCGGCTGTGGGAACGACGATCGGGACGCCGCCGACGGTGATTTCGGTGGTGGGTTGGGAGGTGGCGGGTTGGGTTGCGTCGGGTTGGGTTGCGCCGGGTTGAGTCGCTGCGGGTTGGGTTGCGCCGGGTTGGGAGGCTGCGGGTTGAGATGCAGCAGGCTGGGTGGCACCAGTTTCACCGGCAGCGGCGCTGGAGGCGATGATGGAGATGATCTCGCCGATGAGGTTGGAGGATGTGGATGAAGGGGGGTTTTGGGGGGCGGCTGCGGAGGTTGGGGAGGGGGAGCTGTCGTCAGAGCTGTCGTTTGGCTGGGCGGCGCTGGTTGCCGTGGTCGGGTTGTTGGCGGGAGGCTGCGTCTCGGAGGGGCTGTCGTCGGTGGTTATCGGCAGCGCTGCTGCGGTGCTTGACTGCTCCTGCGTGGTCTCATCGGTGGTTATTGGAAGCGCTGCTGCGGTGCTCGACTGCTCCTGTGTAGTATCATCGGTAGTTATAGGAAGCGCTGCTGCAGTGCTCGACTGTTCCTGCGTAGTGGAGGGCGAGCTGGTGGCGGACGGCTGCGGTTCGTCGTCGGACGTGGGGGAGTCTGTTGGTGATGCCGATGAGGACGGAGGCTCATCCTCGTGCAGAGTGGAGGTCATCGTCAGGTACGCGGTCGACGATAGGTATCCGACAGGAGCTTGGGTTGAGCTATCTGTCACATCGCCTGGCGCAGTTGGGAGGGCGTAGGTGCCGGAACAAGATTGCGGCACCGCATCTTCGTCGTAAGGCGCTGGGATACCCGGTGCCTTGCCTTCGGGTATCTCGAAATTGAATACCCAGTTGATTCCGCCAGGGTCCTCGGGATCAATGGGGTCGGTCTCGGTTCCGAAGGGGTTCAGGGTGGCAAAGGGGACGAAGGCTCCAGATGCAGCGGTGACGTAGCCGGTGACAGGGCCAGTGCTCGTGCTCTTTGAGGTGGTGTAGGTCGTTGTGGCCGAGAAATACCACGGAGCCCATGAGCAGATGGAAGCTCCACCAGCCGTTGTCGTCGGGACCTCTCCCCACCATGTGTATCCAGAGGCGTACTCGGTCCACCGTGATGGGTAAGCAATTGTGGTTACGAAGGTGGTCCAGTTTCCCACAGAGCCCGTCGGCACTGAGACGGTGATATTTTGAGTGCGAGTGCCTGCAGCGTTCGTTGGAAGCGCTGTGATGCCGCTTGGAAGCGTGAGGTAGGAGGTCGAAGTCCTGGTGGTGTTTGTCCGGTTGTTGATGATCAGGTACTCAACCGCGTATTCAACCGTCGTCGTTCCCGAGAACAGCTGACTGCTCCAGCCCCAAGCAGGGGCGGAGTTTGATAGGTATGAGCAGTTGGCGACGCATGTCCCCGGGAAGGCAGTTGGTGCCGGTGGGTTCGCTGTGGTGAGGTTGTTGTAAATCCCAGCTGCGATGGTCAGCAAAATCGTCGCCCAGACTTCACACGGCAGGGACGCCTACTTGAGGACGGTACGACTTGGGCAGCCACGCTCGAGATGAGCAGGCTAACGGTTGCTGAAGAGAGCACCCTCATGGTTGCACGAGCGACAGACCAAAACGAAAGGACCTGAGACGAGCAACACAAGCGGCAGGCGGGTACCTTTTGTGCTGCAAGGAACCGCGCCAGTCTATACATAGCCCCACTTGGCTTTTAGGCAACTGTCGAAAACACCCGTCGCCGAGTTGTACACCCTTGCTAGAGGCTGACATTGGGGTCCGGAACACCCCGTTCTCGACCCGCGCGCAGATGGCTAAATATTTGGTTGCGCAGGAATATATTAACTGCATGTAATCTGTTGGCAGTGGAACCTGGGCGAGGCCAATCAGAAAATCACCTAAGCCGAAAGCAGGCTGAAGGATTCATCGGCGGCTAGGGGCACCCCGGGCTGGGGGCCACTTTGTCGGGCGACATTTTCTGTATTCCCTGGTACAAAATGGCGAGATCTTTTCAGATCCTTGTAGACGTGACGACGCAAGGCTTGTTTCCAACCGATCCAATCAGGTGCTGATAATGTGCATGGAATACTCCGCGTACCTGGGTCCCCGAGGCTCGGCTGGATGTAATGCGCGCATTCTTGGTTTTCAGCCCCCAAAAGCCTTGCATAACACCATTTGTCAGGTGTCTCATACAACCGCGGCTCGCCAATACGGCTGTAGTTCATTTATCGTCCTCACGAGCCTGGGCTGCGGCCACGTTCCGCCCACGATGCCCACATGGACCGCCGTGTCTCCGTCTCCACGGCCAAGCCCTCGAAGCGGCCGCAGCGCAACATTCTTACCGTTGGCGCAGTCCCCAATAACTCTGATGCTTTTTCTCTCATACTGAGGGCCCGCCTCAGTCTCTGCCGCGTGACGCTTGGCGGTCCCTCCAATCGAAGCCAGTCATCTTATCCAGATTTGACAGGACTGGATGAACGTTCCGCGGGATGAAGCCACCATCCAGCTCTTCGTGGTTGCCCGTCGGCGACTTCCACATTGCTTACGGTCTCAGCGGTCCCTCGGGTCCCTGTGATTCCGTCGGCTGCCTGCCGCTTCCGCCGTCCAAGTGTGTCAAAGCCACGATACCCACGAAGCGGCAGTCTGGGTGGCAGGGCCACCGGTCGTGGAGCGGGGTCGGTTCGTCAAGGCTCTAGATCTCGCCGCTCTCTTGGACGGTCCCCATGCCAGGGCGGTTGAGCAAAGCGACTGACATGCGTGCCTCGCCACGGTCCCGCGCGTAGGGATAGTGCCGACCGGTGTCGTCAAGCGGGTGGCGACGGATTCGCTCCCTGGATAGAAAGAGATGTTGAGTGGCTGAGACTTCGGAATGGGAATGCGGAGCTGTTGAGAGTAGGCTGGGGTGAGTGCGCTTCACAGTCGACGAAGACGCGGCCAAGGGTCAAGATATCAAACCTGAAGCTATTGCGAGGCTTTACATGCAAGCTGATCGTCAAGCGCAGAGAGCGCGACGCCTAGACGAAGAGACCGGGCCTTCAGCACGGTAGGCGTTATGCGATGCGGGTCCGCGAGGTGGCGCTGCCGGGGGCCGCTGTTGTGGTGAGCGACGTCGAGCAAGAACGCGCAGACGAGATGCTGTGACTCGATGTCAGCTTCACAACTACAGGACGCGTAGCGCAATACGAACAGTCCCGCATCTGAGTGCGGCGACAGACCTCTGCGGAATCTCGGTGAAGTGGCGTTGCGGTGCGCAGCAGCACGGCATGGCGTGGCGTCGCAACACCAAAGAGACCGTTCACGATGGCAGCCAAAAGCAAACACCACGGCACGCGTCCCTCATATCACCAGAGATGTCAGCGTCCATGGCAAGAGCTCCAGGAAGGCAACACCAAACAGCCACTAAGCTCGGCCACTCTCACCATCATCACTGCTACTTGCTTCTTCCTCGAGGCTCCAGGCAGGCTGAAGCGCACAACGAAAAAGCTTGTCACCACCACAAGGTGGGTTTGCGTCAGCCAGAGACAGTGCAATACTGGCGACACTGTGATCAGCGACGTGAACGGAGTTCAGCGGCCGCCGACCGGGTTCCAAAAACTGGTTTAATCACTAGTGCACCCGTAGGCACGTCCCAGAGATTAAACTGAGAAGAACAGCCACTTCACTTGATCTTAGCCAAAAAGGCAAGAGAGCTGAAGAAGAAAAGAGGAGCTGAGGGCGAGGGGCGGGCGGGTTTATATGTGTGGGGGAGGAGGGTGGCTCCCGGATCGGCGTCATGGGGCTCCGCGCGGGTTGCTGAGGTAATCCGTCAGGCGCTGCTACAAATTTGCAGCGGGTACCTGCCTAGAGTGCGTTTTCGTGCGCTGGTGTGCGCAATATGCATGGGTTGGGACAATGCTGCACTACTTGTGACGGACATTTCCGATCACGGCCGGCACGAGCGCCGCTGGAACGTCCCAAAACGGCAGGGACTCGGCTGGGAAGCGCTCCGGCTCTAGCTGCTACTTGTTTTGGAGGTCATCGTCCTGATCAGAGTGTGCTCAGACGCTACGATGGGAGCGTGGTTTCGGTCGGGAGCATGGGACATGACACTTGAGCAGACAAACATCTTGGCTGCACCACACCCTCTCCTCTGCCATGCTCCGCGGCCATTGGCTATTTGCACTCCGTCGCAAACCCATCCATCTGGCCCGCAGTTGATGCCACGTCCACGCGTCTCTTCAGTACACACGCCAAATCCCCCTCCGACGCTCCGCTTTTGCTGGAAGATCTAGCTTTCTCCCAGGTACAAATATCCATGTTCACGATGGTCTTGCACATCACATAACCAAGAAAGTCTGCAATGTGTGTTGAGGAGGTTGAAAACCGAAATTCATAACCTTGGTGAGGCAACTAATCTATCTACACTTCGAAAGTCATCACGAAACAGCCCCGACAGCCAGCACACCGAAATCCGTACGATACCTTCAACGCCCAAGCTTTCCGAATCCTATCCAAGGAAAATGACAGTCTGAGAGAAACAAAGGTACAGGTCCGAAGCATAAGAGAAGGACGGGCGAAGAAGAAATGGAAGATCAGGAACCACACCAGCGAGAAAGGTTGACATAATTCAAATTCTCAGGGTCATATCCACCTCCCATGAAGTCAAAAGAATTGGGAGGAACTCCGTGCGGTTGGCTGGATGCCGTACCGATAGCACCGAATCCCGAAAAGGTCGCATCACTGCCACCGAGGCCGGGGCCAGGGTGCCCACGATTATTCGGAAAGACACCGTAGCCCACAGGCAGAGAACCCTGCGGTGGAGATACCATAATCCGAGGCGGCATGTTGGGGGACTCATCTTGTGGCATGGCGGGGTCCTGGGACCAAGCCTCTCTTCCAATACCGAGGTTGGAAAAAGGCTGCTCCAGCGTGGGAGTCTTGGTGCGCTTCCGCTTCGATGGACGCTCACTGGCGTCGTCAGCAAGGTCCGGTGTCTCCTCGTTGAAGCTGAAAGGCGTCATCGGAGTGGCACTGCGTGAAGAGCTCGTCAAAGACCTGGCCGAGCCGTGGTCCTCGTCCTGGCCACGGACCTGGAAGTCTTCGAACAGTTGCGTCTGTATCTCATGAACAAGGTTCAAGAGCTGGGGTTGGATGTGGCATCCAAGCCCCAGAAAAGGGTCCTCTGGAGCGTCATTGAGCTTCTGCTGAAGAATGCGGCCAGACTCCTCCAAACAATACTGCTGGTACTCATCAAGCTCCGGTGGGTAGAAATCTGGAGGAATTTGTCAGCGTTGTGTCGAGGAAAGCTGGGGCGGAACGAGAAAGAACCTACACGGCGAAGGCACTCGCTGCTCATTTGGAAATAACGTCTGATAGATTTCTGTCCACTTATCCTGCTCCGTATGTGTAGCGCTGGTCCGCTCTTTCTTCCTCAGCTTTCTCTCTTGCTCGGCATTGAAGCCATCGTCGATATCTCGTTCACGAATCTCGCAAGGCCTGGCTACCCGCTGGTGTGCCTGAAGGCCAGACTCTTGATCGAAGCTTTCATAGCACCGTGAGCAACGAAAAGCCGGGAGCATATGATTTCGAAACAGATGCTCTCTTTGAAGCGTGAGTGAGCGGCATACAGAGCAATAAAGATGGACATACTTGAGTCGAGCAATGGTAGGAAATCCAGGGTAAACGCAGGACCTCTTCTTCTGATCGCGCTTTGGAAATCGTTTGAGGTAGGGGCAGGAGAAGTTCAACTTCGGAGCCAGACACCCTTCGGTTGTAGCTATGATTGACGGTAAGAATAGGCGTTAGAGATCTGCTGGCGGTTCAAGCTGACTCGAAATCCTACCAGGTGCGCCTTGGGCTAGATTGTGGCTGCTATGTTGTGCGGCAGGATGATCATGGTCATACATGCGGCAAAGCGGACGTCAAGCTTAGTGCGGTGGGTTGATGGGCTCTTCGCCTATACAGAATGTAGTGATACAATTTGAGATAATCTGCGCCACGCGGAATGAGTGCAGCCAGCCCAGCGAAAGAGAATGGGAGTGGAGGGTGTAGGGGATTCCAGCCGAAAAGACAAAAGGAGGCTGTGGCAAAGTTCTGCGCCAACTTTCAAGCTTTGGAGTAAGAAGCCCCGTCGGCTAAGGGGGCTTAGGAAGATCAAAATCAACACAGCCGGCTGGGGAAAGACTACTTACATATTGCTGGGGTGTGGGGACGAGGCTGAAGGCCGCACGGCGCGAATTGCGCGACCGCGAGATTCTAAGCCACCATCACGAGCGCCTCGCGCGCGCAAGGATAAAGACCGGTCAGCACAATCGCGAGGCTATACAGGCTGAGCGGACCAGAAGGATCCTCCGACCGTTCATGTTGTAGCTGTTCCACCAACAAAGTAGACATACATGGCAGTCTGCGAGGCAGATCACCGCGGGGCGGAGCGACTGTACCCCACCTCGCGCATCTTACCGCTGTTCATGAGACGTGTCTATGGCCAATCATATATGTTGTAGTGGGTCACACTGCTCTGCCTCGCAGGGATGTTTGGCACTCAGCCTCATCAATTCGGCGAACTCGAGGTGCCCTCCGGGCAGAGAGCCAGCCTTGCCGGACGCACAGATTAGGCTTTTCATGCGTCCACAATCTTTCATAAAGAGATTAAATTGGATGAAAGTGCTACACGAACGGCAGGAAAAATTGAACTTAATAGCAATGAATACTCCAGAATTGCAGTCAAGCGCCGCTCAGAAATCCTCATGGATCGATACCAAAATTGTATTCACCAGGCCAGTTGTCCAACATCCGATTGAATTCCTCAATTTCCGCACTCGTGATATTGAATCCCGAATCACTGACGTGATTGCTTGCACCCGGCTCATTATCTTTCGGCGGAGCAGAGGGCTCAGCTACCTCAGACTCACAGAGCGCTAAGTTCGCTTCCCAATTTAGGGTCTGGGCTGGATCCGGCATACGGAGGAGAATGTTGTTGTTATTGTACGGGATTGCTATCGAGGGTTGCGCAGGCTGAAATGAGGCTTCCGAGGCGATGAATGGCCCAAAAGGCTGAGAGAAAACACTGGTTCCAAGATTTGGAGAAGAAAAACACGTGGTATTAGTGCTCTCTTTCAAGGCAATTCCAGGTGGTACTAGTGGAGATTGGATGTCTTGAGGCACCATAGTAACCTGCCTCGTCCAAAGGCTCTCCTCTTCTGAAACAGGGGCAACTGTTCGCTGCTTCTTCCTTGGAGGCCCACCGTCGTTGGTTTCAGCGTCAGAAGCTTCTTTCCCACCCTCATGCGGAGTTCCGGAGGTCTGGAGTGGTGATAGCGGGGTTGGGGGCTCAGATGCTGAGGAAGGAGACCCAACCGCTGATCGGGTCTGATGACGGCATCTTCCCATGACAATCTCCGGTAATAGAGCCATCTTCCCTCGCAAAGCTGCTTTGAGATCACCATCTACCGCAATCTCCTGTAGTATTTGTTCAAACATCTTGTTAGACTCTTGCTGCCAGCACTCGTGGATTTTGTCGATGCTTGATCCAGTTGAGGAGACCGAAGAGGTACAGACTGGTCATTTTAGTCAGCATATGAAACGAATGCACCTCGAAATACCTTACATGGTGATGGCACTTCCTCGGCATCAGGATCAATAATCCTATAAATACCCTTCCATTTCTCTTCTTCTGTCTTTTTCTCTCTGCTCTTTTCCTTCAATTTTTCATACTGCCCACGATTGATGGTCCGATCTTCAGGCTTGGAAGGTCTCCATTCGCAGGGAACCTGTGCGCTCTGGTGCTCTTCGAGCTCTTCCCAGCTTCTAAAGGTGTTTGTGTGGCATCGTGGACATCGAATCGTCATATGACAACGATATATGTGCTCTCTAAATGCGAAAATGTGAGCACGCGGACTTTTCTCGGATGCACAGCTATAATACTTACTTTACGCGGGCTGTAGTTGAGAACCCAGGGTGTACGCAAGATGTGTGTCGGGATATACCCGACGGGTGTCGTTTGAGGAAAGGGCAACGAAATCGTGGAGAAATTGTATAGCGTAGAGTAATTTTTTGTGATTTGGTGGTAATTTTGATTGATAAAGGCTGAGTAGCAGCCTCCGAAGCTTTTTGGTGGTGGAGTTAGTCGTACCAGTTCCCGCAGGAACAGGAAGGTGTGTGCGGAGGGAGCCTGGCTCGCTGTGAAAACAAGGCGGCCGGGCTGCTGTCGAGATACAAGTTCTTCAAGGCCCAAGAGAAACCAATAAAAGATATTTAAAATTTAAGAAGAAGAGGCGCAGTGCCAGGGTAGACTCGGCGAGAGATCTACCCCAGCAGTGCACAGAGACAATGATGGCAGTCGAGAGACTCGGCGCTCCATATGTATTTAAACTGAGCCGGTCGGGTGGGAACGAGGCTCGGCTACTCGTTGCGCAGTACCACAACCGTCGTTGCGCAAGTGCGCAACAGCGCCCGCGGGCTAGAACGCCTCTTTAGGTTGCCAGCATGGCAGCCGGTCAATCTCACCTCGGCCGAGAGCCCCGAGAAACGCTGCCCTCCAATCGATTCAGCTGGGGACGCGAACCGCAGCCGCATCGAGACAGCAATGCAGGATCTTTCATGCAAGGCTGGGGGTCGAGGCACAGCTGGGGCCCCATATGGGCGCAAAACTTGGATTTGCCTCGTGATTAAGCATCACGACTACCAGTGTGGCGACACTATACCTTTGGCCAGTGTTACACGAGCTGATAAGGACGAATTCAGTCTGGATCAAATCACCGAAAGTCTCGTGCGAACACATTGAAGAATCCAAACTTGGAATTACAGCCACGTAAAGCCTTAGATTGTAGAAAGGAGTGTTGGTTGATGAAAGGGATAATCAAATAATCCACAAAAACTGGCCGTGAAGCTACACGTCTCTCTGCAATCATCGAAAGAATGGAGTTCATAGATTCTGAAACCCAAAATTTTGCAAGGCTAGGGGGTGGCATTCGGTCTGATGCGTGGCAGGGAATGAGACGCCAACAAAACGATTCATCCAATCAAGCTCCAAAGCCTTGTTCACCCTCGCCGTTTCCGCATTGTCGAAAGGCTCCTGGGTCGGAGTAAAATCTCTGCGGCAGGGAGCCTAAAGGCGCCAGCGAGCCAGTTTGATTGGCAACACGTGTGCCCTCCACAAAGCGGAACGTCGGATGTGACTGCTGCTCCAAACCATGGGTGGTCCAGGTCGCAACTGTTGGAGGAAGCGGAGTTTCTTGCTGAGGCGCCCAATTGAAGTCTGTGTTATGGAGCTGCAGTCCATATTCTACCGATTCGGCCTCATGGGTGTTAAGCTCTGGTACCGGCCATGAGTCCCGATATCCAGGCCCTTGATGGGTTGGCCAAGGATCTACCGGCTGAAAACGGCTCTGATTCGCTGGACTCCCCAAAAAGTCCAGACACGGCATTGATTCGTTGTCAGCCTCTTCGAACGGTTGAATGGTCAGGTTGGTCGAGTTGAGCGCTGTGCCTGCGGGCGGATCCGGGTGCTCGCCAGAGTAGTTGCGTGGGCGGTCCTGCTGAGATTGAGGAAGCAGACTTTCAACACATTCGCACATGATCTCAACTAGTTCTTCTTGAAGTTCTTCATGAATTGGAGTTGCAACTGCTTTGAGCCTTTTTCTTAGCATCGTGGAAAGCTCCTGGCTGCTGTACTCAAACTCCTCGTAATCTGCTCAGAAAAAGAGATTAGCAAGGGCTCAGGTGGTTTATGGTACTGCTTAAGGACAAGACGAGACGAATGAGGCTGAAGTCTCAAAAGGGCCTGGCAGGCGAATGTGAAGACTCACAAGGAGAGAGCTTGTCCGAGCTACCAGGAAACAGAATTTCCCACAAATCGAGCCATCTCCCTGCTTCAGACTTTCTGATTTGAGCCCTCTTTCTCAATTGACCTTCAATTTGTCCAGGAAATTTTCTGAATTCCGGTTGTGGTTGGGGTTCACAGGCGATTTCCAACTGTTGGTGCTCCTCAAGTGCTTGGTTATCTTTAAACCCTTCCCAACAACGCATACATTGGATGGGTGCCATGTGACGCCTTAACAAGTGCTCCCTACAGAACGTTAACACATTCGATTGGAATCCTTCCGAACACCCGTGATTCGTACTTTAAACGGGAAGTCAATTTGAAGGGGTGTCCGCGAGTTGGGGATATTGGCTTGCATCGTGGGTACTTTTTCCTATAGGGACAAGCAAATTGCTTGGATTCATCCGGATCTGCTTGTGTGATAAATGAGTCAGACGATGAGACTAATTTTAGATGCTGGTGTAAGCTACCTTCGAATTGAGGGCTCAGATGCTCCGGGGGAGAAAATCCGGAGGGGAGGCGACGAGACCCGTCGCTACGCAGAAAATGAGCATCCATCGCAACATCTCTTGAGAATGCCCGTTACAAACCTTTATAGAACCTTCGAAAAATGCAGGGGGCTGGTATCCGGTGTAGACTCTAAATTTGACAGGCCCTCCTTGAATGCGGGTGGACATCCCACGTCTGTTAAATGTCAACATTTCTACCCAACCAGCAACGTTGGGTAGACATGCATATGCAACAGGTTGCTGGTGTTTCTCTGTGTTGTATGAAGCAGCCTTGCGTGTAGCGTGAATCCATCAGAAGACGCCAATTGGGATCCCAAACAGTCCGCCGCCGTGTGATCCTGGCATCTCCGCGGCTGCCGGCCCCATAGAAAGTGCAGGCAGAAGCCAGGTTTTATGACTTGTCTCATTTTGTTCACAGGATCGCAGCGATCACGAAGACCCGAGTGGATGGATCAGGGCGCCTAGACTCGCCGCTGTCGAGAGGCTGAGACGTGGAATGGCTACGGAGGATTATGTACCAGTGCGTTGTCAGTACGTGCTGTCCAATAGCAGAGAAGTCAAAGAAGGGTGTGCTGCAAATATGTCACCACGTATGCTTCTCCGCAACGAAGAACCCAAGGTTGAAGAAATCATATCACGCTGCCAAAGCGCTGGCTGCCACGTATCCATACTGACGCCACCGTCTTTCGGCTTCAGTTTAAAGAGCGCCTGGTTAATGTGTTTCATCCGAGACGCGAACGGTGCTTGCTGATGGTATCCGCGATTGCGATTTCGTTCGCCTTATCGAGAGCAGCGCTGACCTTCGTTTTCGATTTGTCGGTAGTCGTGGGGTAGCTGCGCGTCGACCGGGTCGAAACTTCCAGCCGAGCAGAGACCACGCTGAGGCTGCCGACGAGACTGTCCTCCATCAGCCGTAGATATTCGAGCCGTCCGTTGATGCGTGGGATGGCAGCGAGAGCCAGATGGGCGAAAGAGGTTCGCGCGTGTCGTGCCTTCCCCGCGAGAAGGGGCGCTGGGGAATTACGCGATGCAAACTGACGTCATGGGCTTGGGAATGCCCATCACGCCGGATAAGGGCACGAAAACGTTCACGCGTGGAACTCGATTGAGCCACCTGCAAGGTTTTCACACGGCCCATGAGTGCCGGGGACTCGGTAAAGACGAGATCTGCAAGGATTTCCCTCAAGATCCTTGTGCAAAGCTCAGCAACCATTGCAACAATTCCAAAGAGAATACCCAACCATTCAAGCACCGCCACGGCAGACCAACATGGGAAATTACGTGACAGCTATGCTCAAACACCTCACATAACTAGATGTATGGAATACCTAAGAGAATACGATACAAGTAAAGCACTCCGAAAATGAAGAAGAATTCATTCGTTCTTCCTCAGGTCCCAACCTCATGCGTGGAAACGCTGCTGGACGTCATCTTGCTGGTCAATGAACGGAACATCCGCGCCAAATTGGAAACCTCCGGCGGGTCCATATGCTGGATGATGGAATGGGGCTCCTCCGGTCATTGAAATACTATTATATGAAGGCAGCATGGGCATGGACTGGACATCACTGGTCGGCAACAAGGCTCCATCGGCAGCAAAGTCTGTAGAGCCCCATCCAAATCCCAAGAGCGGAACTTCGTAAGGCTGTTGCATCCCATCGCTCATGGTCGTCCAAGGCCCATTACTCATGGGTGTGCTGAGTTGATTGGTGATGGTCATGTTGGTTGGCACGGCAGGGACCGATGCACCCATGACGGGAGAGGGTACGGGATTCGCATGGCTGCCGGGCCGTTCCCATTCCACCAAGTCAACCTCACTGTGAGTATCTGGAGTGTTGGCCAAGGAAACATGTGTTGAACCGCTGGCTAACGCGGAGGTTGTCGAAGCAGAGTCTGGGCCTTCCAGGGTAGCTTCAAGCTGTTGGCTTTGTTGAAATTGTTGAACCAGATTGTCGTTGCATGTGCACAAGACCTGGGCCATTATCTCCCTGATGGATTGGGGGAATGAGGCGAAATCCGAAGTCGTGCTGAGTGCATGCATAAGCATGCCCGGCAGATTATCGCAGGCGTACTCGCGATACTCAGCCAGGGGAACTTCATCGTGGTCTAAATAAGAGGTCTAATCAGTAACAAGTGATTGGTATGGGAGTTCTTATCACCACATGCTGGGCTTACATGGCCACGGTACATCCGCATCATTCGGGAACAGTGTACGGTATAGCCCGGTCCATTTCTCTTCATCTGACTTTCTGCTGCTAGATCTTTTCCTCAATTGCTCCTCTTCTTCTCTTCCGAAAGTCAGGAGCTCAGGTTGCTGACGTGGCACACAGATTTTGGAGACCGAAGTCCGCACGTGTGACTCCAAGGAAACCTGGTCTTCGAATGTTGCATGGCACCTCAGACATCTATATGGGTTCATGTGACATCTATATAGATGTTCCCTACATACAGTCAGTGATGAGTACAATATCATCCATGGGTGTCACATTAACCTTACTTCAAGCGGGTGATTGAAGTGAACGCATGGAGACATGCTGGAGCTGAAGGTTTGCGTCGCGGATACTTCTGTCTGTATGGACAGGCGAACTTCTTTCGTTTCTGATCTGGTGCAAATCTCCTGTTCTTCGAAAGACGTGCAAATTCTGGAGCACGGAGGGACTTTTTCAATGTGAGCCTCATCGCCATTGATTAAGGTTCACAGTATGAGCTTACTGATGAAGGGTCCAGCGATAACTGATTACCTGATGTGCTTGGCAGTCCACTTGACCGACCTGCTTCAGAAAGGCAACTTCTATACGGCATCGTCGTATCAGTGAGGATTCTGAACGTAGTCATATGAAGGTTGTTGATGCTGACACAATCTTGGAAGGGGGACATCATACCTTATATGAGCTACACAGGAAGAAGGGTCTGTAAATCTCGAGAGAAAAGGCGGTTATGTGATCCACGCTCGCATGCTGCATACCCTTTATATATCATAGGTTTTTCGAGCTGCAGGACTCAGCTGTTTGCATCCAATGCAATTACAGGATCTAAAGTTCGCAGATGCGCAGAAATCGAGTATTGAAAGACGCCATGGTAATACGCTAATGCGTGCTTATGCGGTCGCACAAATTGCGCCCCAAACGAACGTGGAGTTGGCGACATGATCTAGAACACCATGGCACTGGCAAACATGATTTACCCCGGGCGCATTATCGCATTCTGAGTTCACACTGCTTCTTTGCCGTTGACCGGTCACAGTCGTGTGCGGGGCCGACCGCTCATGCGCTGAGGCTGAGCGCGTTGAGCTTGCATCGACACAGGCGCCACGTCACGGCCGGGTGAGCAGCCAATCTACACTATGCGGCGTTTCCCCCTCGCTGCCGCTGCCGCTGGAGAACGAGGACGAGGGCGAAACGACGAGGCTGAGTTTGAGCCTTGCGAGGAGACAACTGCGAGAGCTCCCGCTCCCGCCCCCACACGCGCATCCCTGCACGCGTCCGCGCCAAACCCAAATCCCAACGCGACTCGCCGCGTCTCCCCGCCGCGCGACGCGTCCGCTGCGCGCCACCCCCTGTCCCTGACGTCATCGCCGCGTCGGGCTGTGCGACACGCCCGGCGACGGCGCCAGACAGCCCTGTGACAGAGGGCTTCGAGAACGTCGCACGATTGCGCCATCGCGGCGGCGGTCGTTCATGCGCGGCAGGGCTGCGGGTTGGCCGTTGGTTGGTGGCACGGATGTGCTCGGTGGGGGCGGGGCGTGTCTGAAGGGCTGGTTGCGGTGGTGATGGGTTGCGGGAAGGGGGTTCGCGGTTGGCGCGGTGACGGTGGAGCTGGGGTTGCGGCGTCTCGCGCCGCGGGTGGGGAGGGAGAGGGGGTTGCGGTGGTGATGCGCCGCGGTGGTCGCGCCGTGTTGGTTGCGTTGTTGGCTGCGAGGGTGAGGAGAAATGCGGGGGAGGGTCGGCATCCACCAGCTGGCAGCGGTGGCAACCGGAAAAGGTGAATAGGAGGCCGCAAGCATGGCAGCTGTAGTGGGAGGGAGCATAGACTGCTCGTCTCAGGCCATCCTCACCCGGGAGATTTGCAGGCAAGAGGAAGCGCGGCTCACCCTGCGCAGTCAACTACCCGCGCTGATAGCGCGCCGAAACAGGTCGCAGATAGCTCGCAGCCGAATAACTGCAACCACCCACGCCTGGTTCACTTTAGATAACTCTATGAGTTTGTTTTAAGCCAGATTTTTGATAATTTGGTGAAAGTGATGTGACCAAGAGCGCGCAAGTAGCCCACATCCGGCAAGGAAGACGACCAGCGCGGCAGTGGCGGAGATGAAGCGGCGAGCCAAATCACGAATATAACACCATGCATACAAACAAAGATTCCTCTGAAAGCTATAGCGAAGACTCCATCTTAATGGATTCGTCTTCCGTGTCACCTTCAAGTCTGCGAAGTAACGCACCCTCGTCGCCAACGTTGACACAACATCACCACTTCGCGAGCTACCTGACCACAAGGCACATCGCCAGAAGATCCAGATAAACCCAAAGCTTTGGAGCTCCTTATGGATCCCAAACCAGGTTGCGACACCGAAATTGAATGAAGTGAACATCATGAAGCCGCCGGGCCCGTCATCAGCCTACCCGTCCATCACCATCACGCCGTAGCTCGAAGAAACCACGACACAATGCCCAGTATCAGCGATAGCCAGTGGAGCATGCAAGAGTGTAGCAATCTGCTAAGGCAATGATGCACTGAGCGAATGCGGTAACTCTGTGAAGTGCCGTCGTGACCTGCAGAGATGTAATCACTTCCAGAGACTGAACTAAGAAGCTCTCCCAGAGCATGAACCACTTACCGCATCCAGAGACTAAACTCAAGAGATCTTCTTCCTCAACCTCCACCGCAAGGGCAGAAAGCCAACGAAAAAAACGATGAGCGTGTTTAAGGTCCCTTCGGACCAGAAATCAAAAATTGTTCGGACCAACAAGCTTCACGCCCACTGGATACTCAGCTCGCCAAACGGCAAGCCTGAGTAGGAAGCCGCATACTTGAGCGCGGACTTCCCCAGCTCTGCCAATCAGCTGGGATTAGCATAGCAACCGTTCTGCATGAAGAAGAAAAAAAGTCCGGAGGGGGAGGGGGAGGGGGGCTTATATATGTGGGAGAGACGAGGTTTGCTCGCTTACTAACACCCGGCAGGCTTCGCGTATGATGCCTGATCGGGTGGATGTGAAGACACTGGGAAGGAACAGACGGATGAGGCTGGATGTGGCAGAGGCGAGGGGCGTTGGCACGTGGGTGCGGAGGGAAGGCCGTCGGGGATCCAGCTCGAGGGCCAGGGCCAGCACCATGGCCGTGTGGAGTGGGAGTTTCGTTGGTTTCTTTCCGGTGTCTGCGTGATAGATGCAAGCGCAGTGGACGATGGTCTGTCTCTCTGAGCTGAATGTCCGTCCATGCGGAGCAGAGTTGGTGTGGCCGGCGCAGCCTCGAAGTATCCCTCGGCCGCCGCAAGACGACATTGCGTGACGCTCGTAGCATCGATCTACCATTGCCATGGACGACCACAGCAGAGCCCTCTGTGAGCGCCTTTGAGTAGACCAATGTCAGTTGGCCATGACCTCAAGCCTCCGCCGCCCTTGGTGACAGTACAATAGCAACAGTGCAGACGGCAGCAGCAAAACGCCGCCAAACCTCACACGTCATCACATCAAGCCATCTGGAAACTCCATCTTCAGAAGAGAAAAAGCCATTCACATCTCGAATTGTGGTATCTTCGATAATTACTGCTGTCAGCCATCCGTCCCATTTCCATCCTGACTCCATCTCCCTCACATCCAGCCAGCTAGAGCGTACAAAAGAGCCTTCCCACTCTTTTTCTTCTTTCCTTTCCCCATATGCAGCAAAACAGCAGCAGTTGTATAGCAGTGGTATGTAAGAACAGCAAGACAAAGTATCCCTCC
The DNA here is from genome assembly GCA_021436925.1 of Neofusicoccum ribis. Lineage (NCBI taxonomy): Eukaryota > Fungi > Ascomycota > Dothideomycetes > Botryosphaeriales > Botryosphaeriaceae > Neofusicoccum > Neofusicoccum ribis. The sequence continues at coordinate 78,878 of JAJVDC010000120.1, read as the reverse complement.
GCCAGAAAGAGAAAAGTAAAACAGCAAACACCTCCCAGAATTTAACCGTGCCCATTCGAGAACTTTATTGTGAAAACCCCCCGATTTATGTGGAAAAGTGATGAAACCCCCTTGAAATGTGCAAATGATCCGCGCTCGTAACGGTATGAGGAAAAGAAGTTGAGAAAATGTGAAAAAGCGGGCGGAGAAACGTAAGCCGCCCTTCTTCGCGTATGTGTAGTCTTTGGTGACTCTACAGCAAGGCATATGGCGAATATCGATCGTGGTACAAGGTTTGTGGTGCGTGTACAGTTATGCGCAGGGGTGAGACGCTGAGACGCAACGGTGAAATGATGCGCTCTCGCTGGGTTGGAAACGTGCTGATGCGTGCGTCAAATGGCACGGTGACGACAAACAGCGCCTATACTCCGTCGCTCTGTATGATGATGGTGATGCAAGATGCAATGCCCCCTCTAATGTTCGTGTGCATGTTTTTGTGTTGGTTTCGTTCTTTTGGTTCGGTCGTCATCGCGTCTCCCTTACTTGGTCTCAACGGTTGCCGTGCTCACGGTCCTCTTTCCCCAGCCCCAGAAGCCGCCGCCGCCGCCACCGCTGTTGCTGGCCGTGCTGTGCGAACTGCCGGGAGTCTTGGCCGACGACGCGCCGCTGCCGAAGAAACCGGTGCCGTCGCTGGTGGCTGACTTCTGGACTCCGTTCGGCGACAGGCCACTCGTTGCCGAGTTGCCGCTAGGGGTGGCTACACCCAGCATCTTGCGCATGCCTTCGAACCTAGCGCGAAGTTCCTCGAGCTCCTGGCGTGCGACGGCCTCGGCGGTCTTCGCGTTGACGAGCTCGAGCAGAATGGCGTCCGGTTCACCAGCGGGATCGTTGTTGAGGGCGGCATGGGCGGACAGCGACGAGCTGCGCTTGTTGAACATAGGCGTTGAGGAGGTGTGCGGGCTCGAGCTGCGGTTCGGGATGGGGCCGTGGGCCGAGGTGTTTGGCGTCGGCGCGATGCGGTTGTAGCTGTTGCGGTTCTTGGTCGTCGGGGCGCGGGTGGTGTTGCTGCGACCCAGCTTGAACTCGCGCAGGCCCTTGTTCGAGGTCGTCGAGGACACCGAGTCGACCGTGTCGGAGCGCGTCAGGCTGGGAACATCCGAGTCGGAGCCAGACCAGGTCGCCGCCTTGCGGGCTTGCTGGTTCTGCAGCTTCAGCTCTTGGATCTGGCGCTCCAAACGCTGGCGCTCGATGGAGGAGGCCTGTACGCGCTGGCGTGTTTCGTCGAGCTGGTTGCGCAGGGAAGACGTCTCGGTTTCGGCATCGAGCAGCTGGCGGGACAGCGATTGCGAACGGGTCGTCTCGAGGTGGAGCTGCTCCTTGGCACGTGCGAGCGAGTCGCGAAGGTACTGCTTGGTCTCGAAGACGGAGGAGTTGCGGTGGTGCTGCACCTTGGCGGGGAAGCGGGTCTCGATCTTCTCGACGATGCCCTGGAAGTCTTCGTTGGAGGTCAGGGAGGGCGGGGTCGACATGCGCTTAGACTGAAGATCCTCGAGGCCGTTGAAAGGTGCGGTGCGGCGGCGCTGGGCCTTGGTCGTGGTGACGATGCCCTTGTCCTGCTTGACGCGCTCGACGAGGGTGCGGACCACGCGGTGGTCTTCACGGCGGTCCTCGCGTTCCTTCTGCAGCTGCGCGGCCAGCGAGGCGTGCTCGCGCTGCATCTCGCTGAGGGCGGTCAGGAGATCTTCGATCTGGCTGTGCAAGTCCCGGTCGTGGTGCGACATCATGGTGTTCCTGGAGTTTCCTATCTTCATGGACTTGACCGACAGGGCGTCGGCTGTCGATTCGCGCGATCCGTTAGTGAATTCAGTCATGGCCGTGGCCGTGCTGTTGTGGCTTCTACCTGTGCTATCCGAGCCGTCGATCGAATTCAGAGTCGAGGCAATGCTCTGCTTTGACGCCGTGCGCTTCATGAAGCTGACCGGACGAGACTGCTTGTCCGCAGGCGGGCTGAGCGTTGCCGTGGTCGACCTCTTGTCGGGGCCCCAGATGCGGCCAAGGAATCTCTGTGCTGCGCTCTGGACTTCGGGGAAGAAGCCCTTGGAGACCGTCTCGTCGCTCGATGCCTCGCGGAAGCTGGCCTCGAGGTTCTGGAGGTGCTCGCGGGTGACAACGCTCGTGAAGCTGCAGAAGTCGTTGACCAGGTCGTCGGCCGACTGCTGGTTGCAGCCGTAGGGGTCCCACAGAGATCGCGAGAGGAGCAGCTGGATGACGTCCTCGAACTCGGTGAAGCCGAGGAGGCGCTTCTCGTTCTTGCGCATGATGGCGAGCGCAACGCGCATGATGGTCTCGGAGGCACCCTCGGCGAAGATGACGTCGTAGATGCGGAACAGCATCGGCAGAGGGCAGGTGACGGCGAAGAAAGATAGGAACCATTGCGACAGGTATGCGGCCTCAATGTTCATCGTCTCGAGATGGGCGGAGAGGGCGGGGATGTGCTGCTGCATGAGGCGGCGGAACTGGTAGATGCGGAGGTGGAGGCCAGAGAGGTCGGGCAGGAAGCAAGACCGAAGGTCATAGTCCTCCATAAGCCTGCGCGAATGTCAGATGTCTGCGCATGCATGCCGCAGCAAAGTGTGCACTTACCGGACCAGCACGCAGAAGGCCTCCTTGTCGCCCATCTGCATCAGCAGCGGACCGACGAGGAAGCCCAGGCCCTGGCAGTATCCGATCTTATCGTCGTACAAGCTGAAGCACTTGAGCACGCGGCCAAGCATCTTCTGGCCCTCGCCTTCGGGGTCCCTGAACATCTCCACGCCGGGGAAGCTCCTTCCGATGTCCTTGCCGATCATGTTCTCGTACGGGCTCGACTCGGTGCACAGACGCTCATACTGCTCTTCGATGACACGGTCGCGAGCACCAGCCATGCTGACCCAGGTCACGCCACGCAGCGGCGCGGGGATACCCTGGCGGATCTTGCTCGAGGTGAGCGTCGGCAGGCGCTGCGCGGTGCCGGTGTAGTCGCGGACGAGGGCGGCCCAGAACTCGAGCTCGGTCATGGGCGGCGGCGACGGCAGGAGGGAGTAGCGGACGTTGTCGGGGGAGGACTGCTCCTCGACGAGCTTCTTCAGCTGGTTCATCGACGGCGGGCGAGACTGGCTGCGCGTGCGGGCCTTCTGGGCGGCCGACTTGGGGTCCGTTGCGATGGCCTGGTTCTCCTGCTCAAGCCTAGCAAGCAGGAGCGCGGTGCTCTGCTCTGGTTAGCAATGCGGCGGCAGTGGAGGGGCGGGACGGCTGCGAACCTCGTCGGAGCCTGCATCCTGCTCAATCTGCTCCTCCTTCTTGTCCAGCTTGTCCCAGTCGACCTTCTCGTCCGAGGCCGACGAGTCGGAGCTTGCACTCCGCGAGCGCTGGACTATGGTCGCAGGCCTGCTCCGAGGTTCCTTTTCTCCGCTCTCCTCCTGCTGGGTATCATCTTCAGTCTTCTTCACTTCACCTTCCGTGACCGTGTCCAAGCTCGGGGCGGCGGCCCCTGTTCTGCTGTCGCGCGTCTTGTTCACGGTGATCTCGGGCTTCGGGATCATGCAGGCGTCGATGCTGGTGGCGGGCGTTTCCTGCTCGGTGGGCGACAGGGGCACGGTCACCATGGAGTCGGTAGGCAGGGGCTTGCCGTCGACGTGCTTCCGCGAGCGCAGGGCGGCGGCGGCGGGGGCGTCGGAGGTCGGCGAGGGCGTTGTTTCGTCGAGCGACATGATGAGCTGTTCAACAAGCCAGCCGCAGACAGCGGCCACGGCGTGGAGTCGGGGAGGGGGGTGAGGGGAGGTGAGGGCTGCGCGGCGGGCGGCGGCAGATGATGTCGAGGGCGCGGATCGGAATCGAGATTAGAGGCTCTGGCGGCGGCGGGCGGGAGGCGGCCTCCGTTTACCGCGCGACAGGCATAAGACGACTGTGTTCGAGCAGTGCGTCCGACGCTGTTTCAGACTGAGTGGTGGGGCGGCGAGCAGCACTGCGACGAGAGGGCTCTAGCGGCGGCAGCTGGCGGTGGAGGTGAGAGCTCGCGGGCGGCGCTCAAGTGTTTCAATGGCGGCGCAAGTCCGGCTGTGGGAAGGTCAATCTGCGTAGGGCCGGGCGGCAGGGAGGGACCTCTGCGAAACGTGGTGGAGGAGGAGCAGGGAGCTCCTCGTAGCTTATCACGACCGTCGTTCAGGAGTCGCTCTGGCGGTAGGCCGGGCAGCAGGGATCGCCGCTAGGCCGGCGCGCTGCCCCCCCACAGCAGTGATTGGTCTAGAGCAGCGGCCGGCGCGATGACTTTTCGCTGAATGGCCCGGCTGCCGCAAGCCTGCGCGCCGCTGTTGACATCTTGCCCTGGGCCGCCTAGTCGTCGAGTCTAGCCTCCCGCCGCGCCATGACGGAGCGGTGAGCGCGTCCTCCAGCACTGGCTGACACGCGGTTCGACACGCCCGGCGCCGTTTCTCACGTGCTGCCGGGCCTCACGCGAGCCGTGGGACGGCGAAACCCCTGGCGCCTCTATTTCGACCTCCTGGCCATGCTCATTTCCGATCCCAATGCAGGGCCGCCGCCCGCTGGCCAGTGGGCTTTATCGATTGCCCACGGCCCTGCGATATCGTCATCCCACCCGCACCGCTGCTGCAGCCGCTGCCCAATCCCCGGCGCGCGCCCGGGGTGCCTGCGTGAAGAGATGCTGCGCTGCACCTACAGGCGCGTGCCGCGATTAATGGGCAGCCTGGCCCCATGTTCATGCGATGCAACCTGCGGTGAGCGCGAACGCGCAAACTCTGCAGAGAATGTTCGATTGTGGGCGTTAGAACGCAGATCGTATCGCCGGAGCCGGGTCCATCGCGCTTCCCGCTCGCTGATCGTTGCTCCCTCTCGGCCGGTCTCCACCCGACGTCCATCATCCCACTTCTGCCACGACGCACCAGATCTCCGCCGTTGAATCGCCCTTCACTTCTAGAACGATGGCTGCTTGGCAGTCGTGCGACGTCATCAGGTAATGGAATCGACGGACTGCTCCTTTCTCAGCCCTGGCGGTTGAGGGAACACCCATGTGGGGTACGGCTGCGCTGGTGGAGGGACCTTGACGTGGCATCACCGCACGCACCTGCCAGCAGGACAGCAGGCAGACGGCGGGCAGCAGGAGGGCTGCCGTGTAGCTACTTCCACCTATTCGTTTTCCGGCGGCGATGGCAACTCAGGGGATCGCACCTGTGTTTCCCGGTGGGCGAGATGGTGATGATCCGCTGCCCTCCATCCCAGATCTGCTCCATCATCGACAGACGCATCAGATCAGTCAAACCCATCATTCCGCTAGCTGATCATCATTCCGTCCGCAGCAGCCCCGGCGCGCCATCAATTGCTACACGATGAGCTCCGCCATCTTCAAGATGGGCGCCACGCCCTCCACCATCACCGTGCAAGTGCTCGAACCGCGACCTCTGGTCCACATTGAGCGCGCCGACGTTTGAAACACCGCTAACGACCCGCACAGAACAGCAACAGCCGCTCCTCGTCGTCGAGCTCAGACTCGCCGGGCTGGCAGGACGGCTACCCCAGAAGACGAGCCCCGCAGTGGTCCCTTCGGAGCTGGCTGAAAATAGCCCACCCGAGCGACGAACCACGGCCCCTGGCGTCTGAGCGCCCGCCGCGCCCGGCACCCTCCCCTATTCGCTCGCCATCCCCATCCGCCGCGTTTCCACACTCGGCAGCGCGGCTGCGTGCGCCTGCCCGGCTGCCGCTCCCGGGCCGGAGCCCGACGGCGCCCGGCGTGGGTGCGCTGCCGCTGCTCGTGGACGCCGCTAGCCCGGGCAGCGCGAGGGCGTTGGCGCGGTTTTTCTTTGGTGTCGTGGAGCCGCCGGCGCGGCAGGTTGACCCGTTTGTCAGGTTTCTGCATTGGCAGTCCAGCGCGCTCCGCCGACGGTGGAAGGCTGGGGGCGTGGATCTGCCCTGACTGAAGAAGGCTGAAGAGCGCTCCAAGGACGTGGTCGTTGCGGCGGCGGCCACGGTTGTAGAACGCGAGCTCGCGAGGTGCGGAAAGGAAATTCCGCAGGCCATGAGGGATTGCGCGGAGCGCTGGTCGGGACGAGAGTGGATTAGCTGTGTAGAAGCCGAGGCGGTCTGGCTGCTGTGTCTGTACCTCGTTCTGGTTGAAGACACGCGGGGCGAGAGCATCGAGGATCTCGAGTCGTCCATGATGTCAGATGAGACCATCGGCGCGAGCGGTCCGGTCGAGCTGCCTCCAGAGTTTCCTCGCAGGTTGCTAGCGGCTGTCGTGGAGGAGAGGGTGTGAAAACTTCGTCCGGCACGGTTTCAAGCCGGAATTATCTTGGAGGCCAAATGGCCGATGGACGGAGTACGTTACTGAACCTGCTAACTTCACAGACTCACACATCTGTCCTGGACCAGATCACCAAGCCGCATTCTTTGTCTTGCACCCTAAGCTTCATTGTTCGTAGTTGACCTCGAGTCTCATTGTTCAGCGAGTAAAGCTACCCTATGATTGATACACTCGAATATCTCTGCTATCTTTCCGTCTCGTTGACTTGCCTCCGCGCACATTCTCTTGTCCTTGCAAACGTCCAGTGCTATCCTTGATCAAAAGCGAGGTTGAAAAAAAAAAAAAAAGAAAGGCGGGAAGAAAACGTTACACAGGAAGAAACGCAGGAAAATGTCTCCGAGCACGTATTTAACATGTTTCCATCCACGAGGTCGACCCTCCCTTTTTGCAAATCATTGCTCGCAGTATGATATCTACCCGAAGCTAAAGCAGATCTTTGTAGTCCATGTTTTGAGTTCTGACGGCTGCGTCCTTGCAGGGCAAAGACACCACGGGATCCGGCCAGCCCTCCTTGTTCTTAGACGATGTATGGCTCGAGTCCGCAGTCGTCATCGGCACCGGGAGGGATGTTGTCAAGGGACTGCTCACTCGTGAGCGAAGGGGCGCAACTGGCGGCAGGAGGCACGGGAGATCATGTCGAAACGCACGTAGAAGAGGAGAGCACCGGCAGAGATGCAGCCCAGAAGGATGGTGGATAACTTGACGGCCTCCATAAGACCCATGTTGCCGAGGAACTCAAGGGTCTCGGACATGTTGGTGAGGTGTGTCGGTTGCACGGAGCGTGAGAAAAGTGGTTCGAGTGAGGTCGCGGCGTAAGGTTTGACTCTGATAGAGAGCGGCAAGCTGGGATGCTCTTTGGATGGACTCTGGAAGGTGTTAGTGTGAGGCGTAAGTGAGGTGACGACATGAGAGTGCCGGGAGTGAAGGCCAATGACGGGGGGACGTGCCAGCTGTCGGAAAGGCGGGCGAAGCGGGCGGTGTCAGGAAGCGGAACGCGTAGTGGCGAGGACGGTGTGAGTTTCAGACTGTGAATTCCACAATTCAGAGCGCGAGAGAAGAGTTTGCTGGTGCGAGGGTTGAGAGTTCGGAGATGTTGCGGGTGGGAGGTTGGAAAAGCCGGTAGGCCGCTTGAAATAGGGCCAGTCTGGGGTCCCGCCACAGCGGTATCACTGGCTTCGTCAGCATCACTACGCGAAGACAGGCTCCCAGGACATCAAGAAAGCACATGTTTCGAGAGACTGCGAACCTGAAGTTTCTGCGATAGATGCCAGCCATCCTCAACCCTCCTGAGCGGCTGCGAAGCAGGCTGACAGTGGGCTACCGAGTTCAGCACCCATGCCAGATGCCGTGACGTAGCACACCTGCGGGAAACCGAGTGCGAAAAGAATTATTTTAGAAATGCCTGCCCGAGCCTCCCTCTCTGAAGGCTCCGCAAGTGCTCTGCAAGGGTGTAGCCTCACCTTATGTGCGGCTCAGCCTGGATGGCAGACCCGCAAGAACTAGGCCGTAGAATGGGCGGCCGGTCCGAGACAATACACTGCCGCATACCGCAGACACCTTCTCAAGCTAGCGTATGTCTGCTGGCAATGTCTCAGCTTGTCTGATCTGGCCGCGCTGCTGTAGCTTTGGTTCATCTCACATCTCGCGGCATCCAAGGCCGCCAGAATCAATGCTTTGGTCTCCAAGATCTCGGACCCACAGGCCAAATGTTCATGGCGCTGGGAGCTTTGCACTCTGAATCTGATGCGCAGATCACACGTCGCTGATTGCCGGCCAGCTCCACTGCAGCCAGATGGTGAGCTTGCTCACAGACCAGCGGTGCAATCTGCACAGCCTAGATTTCTTCAGCCGTAATTGCTGCGCGGCAGACATATGTGACCAGTGGCTATTGCTTCGTGATGCACATTTGGTGTTCTCCTTGCCTGGCAGCAGCGGTGCTGAAAACCGACTCTCACGTCATTGCGGCTCCTTCCTGTCCACTCCGGCCACCCTCTGTTTGTCATACCCACAACACAGCAATCACAACTCCCTGAAACCCCTCCGAATACAAATCTCGTCTCTCGAGAGCCTCGAAAATGCCTCCTGCGGACAATCTTGAGGCCGACGCGCTCGTCACCACGTTCCCAGGCCCGTCTCAACCCCCGCCGTCGCACCTCCTACCTGATCTCTCACCAGCCGAATCCACCATGAATGAACGCCTAGTAGTCGACTATGACCTTGCGTTACCCAAAGACGGTGACCACAGACAGCAATGGCCCCAGCGCCGGCACAACCAGCAGCGGATGTCGAGGAGGTCTGGCTCCCCCAGCGCTGTGGGGAGCGTGCTACTGGAGCTCCGCGCAGAGCGCAAGCCAGGAACTCGGGTCTTCAAGAGAGTCTCGAGGCCACGGATAGCCTACAGGTAAGTGGCGTGGCCAAGACGTCCCCGAGCGAACGTTTTCACCGGTGCTGACAACGCCGTCTCTGCCAGGCACGTACTGGCGTCGCGTCTGAAGCACGGTCTGTCGCAGTCGAAGCCTGGCGGACCGGAAGAGTGAGCACATCTCCATTTCTGATAGCAGAATCAAGAAGCGGCGGGCGCTGCTGAGCATCCAACGTGCTGACCCTTTCTTCCGTGCAGCGCCCGTCCGAGCCCTAGCGTCGCAAGCCCCAGCGCTCATCGCTCGTCCAGCGAACACACTCGCGGCGTCGGAAAACCGAAGATTGGTAGTGATACTGGATCTGGTGGAGTGCTGGATGAGCTCGACCTTTGCGTTGGCCTCGGTGGTCTTAGTGTTAGCGAGCAGCGCCACTCTCTCCAGGTCATGGAGCAGACACAGGAGGAAGATGGACGCAGTGAAGACATAGAGATGGAAGATGGAGATAAGATCCAGGGAAAGTGAGAACAGTGGCGGCGGATCCAAGGTCGGACATATTTGGGAGGAGACACAGGTGAGGAGTCTGCGGCAAGACACGAGCGTTGCTGTCAGAAGGACGTACGAAGTGAAATTGATATGAGAAACAAGTATCTCGCATAGCACGATAATTTAATTCAAGATGTTGATTATAGTATATCTCCACGTTTGGCTACCAGGGCCCGAGATACCATTGCTGCTGCTGCAGTTGTAGAGGCGGCTAAACTGCCCTACAGCGAAGAAAATGTTGGCGGTGGCTACGCCGCAGTACGTAATATCGTGAGATTAAGAATGGAAGATTGGTACGACCAAAATTGAGAGAGATGACAGCGTAAGATGACAGCTATCGCGCCGCGGCTGCTGTGTCCTGCGCGTGAAATCGCGCTCCGTCCTATCCGTCGTCCCGCCCAGCGGGAGATTGAGCTTCGGGATGGCGCGTGAGCGGGCCAACGAGAATCATCAATGGCGCCTGGCCATCTCGCTGGAGCGTCAACACCAGAGAAGTGTAACGTAGACCGCGATTCAGCAGCAGCTTCTGAGAGAGCGCCCGAGCACCACATTGCAACTTGCCCGGAGGCTGGTAAGGGGAGCAGGGATCGTCGCAAATAGGTCATGGACTAGCCTTCTTCCTCAGGAACCCGCGCATGGCGGGTCACTTGACGAAAAAGTAGAAAATTCAGTAATGTAGGGCGTTCGGCCGTGGTGTTGGAAACACTTATCCAACGCTCGTGTAGTGCATGCCCGTTGTTCTAGCCACCAGTGTAGACGTCAGAGCTACAAGAAAGCAAAGAAGAACTGTGAGTGGCAGTTTAATCACTAGATAGAGAAGAACATTCGTTGCAGAAGAAATGAGGAGCTGGGGCTGAGGAGGAAGAGGAGGAGGAGGGTTTATATAGGCACGCCGACGGCGCTAGTGCGAAGCGAGCACTTGACCGCTGTAGCAACCTGCAGGCTCGCTTGGTGACTCAGCCGGTGTGTAGTCATGCTGACAGCTGCTCCGATTCCATCACAAGCCGGCACGGGCCAACTGTTTGGCCACTGGTGAGGAAGGTGCGCAGCTTTGGAAGGCGCGAGCGCAGATCGCTAGTCACCCACCGCCGGTCCGCCCCATGCGAGCTCCACCTTGCTAACCTGCGCAATCATTCGCAATGAATCTAGTTGGAGTGAAATGGGACGGCTCGATTGGGTTAAGGTGGGGGTTTGGCCCAGCATCAGGCCGGGAATCGCGAGAGTCGAGCTTCACGGCCAGCAGCCTTAACAACTCCAGGATCGGGACATTGGAACCCAGGCGAGAGCTTTTGGTTTTTGTGAAATTACCCTGGATGGTAATTACTACAGCACCTGTGGCTGAGTCTCCATCTCGTAAAATACTTTAAACAGAGGAAAGTGTGCACAGGTTGTGCCCGTTAAGGATATCGCTGTGCAAGAGAGTCTAGAAGCAGAGCTACTCCCTTCCTTGAAGTTTGCTTTTAGCATTTGCTTGGTCATAAGGATGTTGAGATATTTGTAAAGTGTATATGTAGCACTAATTCATCTTTTATACGCTATCTTACAATAGCAATTGCGTCAGGGTGATTTCCCAAGATATACTCCATAACGGTGAAAACAAGCAAGAGGTAGGGAGAATAAGCGGATCTATAAGAATCGACTAGTCAGCGGAAGGAACGGAGAGGAAAACACAGACAGTCGCTGACTCGCCCGTCAAAAGGTCTTACCGTGGGCAAGGAATCCCCATCTGCATACTGGTTCAGAGCTCAGAGACGTATGTGTGTTTTTTGAGGTGCCGTTCATAAGAAAATTTGGAGTGCGGCTTTGATTACTGGCATCGCATTCAAAACTCCACGCTGCCAAGCACAACAGTCTAAACTTCTACCGCTTCCACCACACAACCTGAAAGCTCCCTAAAAAGAATTTCATCAACAACATTTTAAGCATCATGTCTCCAGCTCATGACCCATTTTCCTCCTGCCAGGATGCTTTCTACGGGTCCACAACTGCCGTTCTCAACCGCACTCTTGCTGCCAACGTCGATGCGGACAGGGATGTCCCGAACATCGAGCTACTTCACGACCTGACACACGCTGCCACCCGCAAAGCCAACGAGATGCTTGAACAAGACTCCATGGACGAGCTATGCAGCATCGACGACGCTGCCAACTACGCCGCCGCCATCCGCGCCAAGGTGGAAGCGGTCATGGAGCAGGCACTCGAAGATCTGGCTATCCCCGGCGACACCAAGCTTGCTGTATGATCCCCTTCCGGGCGCGTGATAGTGCTGACAGATGGTATTTAGGCTGCGCTCGAGTTTCTCTGGGACAACTGGACCGCTGAGCTTGCCAACTGTGCCACAGAAGACAATGCCATCCCTGCTGCGCCCGCTCCCCCTTCGAACCGCACCGGCCCCTCACAGCGCCAGCAGAATTGGACCACGGACGAGGCACGCTTCTTGGCGCGGCAGTTCCTCAAAGAGCCCGCCATAACTGTCCGGAAGGCGGCAAACTTGCTGGACGAGCACTTCAATGGGAAGTTTGTCCCGCATCCGAGCGGCGGCGTGATTCCCTTCAGGCCAAGGTCGGTGGAAGGGGTCAGGAGGTTCACCAAGGGCAAGAAATTCAGGGAGACGCTGGAGGAGATGAAGGAGGAAGTCAAGGAGACCGAGGAGGAGGCCGAGGAGGAGTGAACGAGGCGGAGAGAGTAAGATTGCTGGAAACTTCAGTGAAGATCTGGGGCGTTAAGCTGGGAGCGATGGATAGTTTAGCGGGTGATATTTCAACAACGGCACCCTTGGCCATCTTGACTATCCGCTTTCCTGAATGCGCCTGACAATGCGCCGCGCAAGTGGACGGAAGCGGTCCTGCTGTGGAGTCCATCGGCCACAGCAGACAGTCATTTTTCGCGGCGCCCTGTATGGGCTTATGGGTAGAAAGGTGGAGTTGGGTCAACGTGTGAAAAAGAGTATATTGGCTGATTCGTATGTTTGCTGGTGCTGAAATGGTATCAGAGAGGATACGAGTATATGGAATCTGAGCGGCGGGGTGCCTCGTCAGGAGATTGTGAACATGAATCTGGCTATAGTGGTATGAAGAATCTAGGTTTCTTGGTCGAGCTGTGCTCTGAGAGGTGCATGCGCAAGCTGACTTGAAGGACGACTTAGACAGATATCGATGGTTGGAACATATATGGATATTGGTAATGACCAGCGCAACAAATTGTGATCTTCGCGTGATGTCCATGAGTTGTTTGGATTCTGAGGACTTAGAAGGATGACGAGAGCACAGGAGAAGGGTAGAGAAGGGAGAGGATGGCGGTGTGAGCGGGACTTCCCCTGAGAGAGGAAATCTTAATGCTGCGGGCGGTCTTTTTACTAAAGGGGAGATTTTGGCCTATAGGACTGTGCCACCGCGATTATTGGGGATATGTGAACATTTTTATTTAGGCTTTTTACAGCTGATGGCTTTTTTGGGCGAGTGACTACCATCATCACTGACGCCATCGGCTCAACGTCCTTCAATTACCCCCATACACCTCATCAGATATAAAGTTTAATGCAATAAAGCCCCAGCCTCCGGTCATTCCTGACATATTTCTTGCTCATCAACACCTTTCCCACCGTACGACCATCTCAAATCAGCCACCCTTTGCACCACTACCATCACGGCAACGCCCGAACGCCAGCTGCTGCCTAAATTTTAATGGGTGGTATCAATACTGACTTAAATATGGTTTCAGCAACCAGCCGGAAACCATTCACGGACACTCAAGGACGGCCGTCGGCACCACGAGCACTTCGTCCAGCAGGTGAGACTCGAAGCCTGGAGAAGACGATGCACCATGGGCTGATTGCAGAATATGAATACAGATATAGTCTACCAAAGTCCTCCATGATACGAAGCAGAGGCCAAGCCAGGGAACCAAGCCGGAGGGTAATGGACGCTTTCATACTAACGGCAAGCGCAAATCCGCCCCGCCGGAGGACAACGATGAGCTTGCTACGAAGAGTTTCGTGAGGGGAGAGAAACGGGATACTTGAGATATGTCTCCGCTAGGTACACTTTACAGAATTCCAACACCAAAGACCATGCCGAGGAGCAGCTGCAGGGCATCGATTACCCATGCAGGCAGCGTCCACGCGGCTGAACAAGGGATCATACTCGGTGCATTAGGGATACAGACCAAAGAAAAGAACAAAAATAGATAGATCGCTTTCAACTGTACAATGGGAATTACCGTCGTTGTCTTGCAAAACCAACACCAAAAGCGCTGTCGTGCACAATGTGACGTCTGCGGGCTCGCAAGACGTGCCGGAGAACAGCCGTTTTCTCCTGCTGTCTCTGGCATCGCGTCCGCTGAAGCGAGCGAGCCATCCCTGCGCCGCCCCGCGATCGGCACCCCACTTCGGAGACGTCAGCTCGTCGGTGGCAGCTCGTCGGAGGTGTGCCGCTGGTAGGGCATCAGTGACCGCTGCTTCAAGCCCCTGGCTCCACATCTATCCACATCATCCTGAGCTTTATGCCGAGAAGAGCAGCGGTCGCGCGCGTCCGAGCTGGCGGGCAAGAAGGCGGCGGCGACCGCTGCGGCGCTTGGCCTTGGTGCTCTGCACCACACAAGACCGCGTGGGCGGGATGCCAGAGGTATTCCTAATTAGCATCTCTGTGTGTTTTGCTCTCGCAGTAACTTAGCAGCTGTTCAGGCGCGCGGGGGATCCGCCTCTGCCAGCGTCGCGCTCGTCTCGCAGCCCTGTCAGCCAATGATGTCGCCTGCAATGTCAGCCGAGAATAGGTCCCGCTAGCGAGCGAGCCGCGGATGCTCACCATCGTGGCATAGCCGCCACCGCCAGATCTTCTCTCCTAGGCGGCGCGGGCGAGCTGTTGCCGGCGCGCGGCACCTCCACGAGCGTCGCAGCGAGAAACCATTAGCCGCTCGTTCTCTTGTGCCCTTCGCAGGGGGTTACAAGTGCCGTCAAGGTCCAAAAGCCAATCTGTAAGCGGGCCGGGCGGGCTGTGTCGCTCGGGCGGGCGGGCGTTTCTCAGTGATTGCGACCGGGGGCGCCGCCACCCCGCCACGGGTGGCAGCGGAGGCCGCAGGGTTGCCCGCCGCAACACATGCTGGCACGCAAAGACCGTCGACAGCTGCCAGATTCCGCTCCATCGCATCGGAGAGGTCTGCCTGGCTGACTTCTGGGCTATGCGCCGCAGCGCAGGCGGTCTGGCGCCATGTCCTAGGCCAATGCGGTCGGGCTGGGCTGCTCCATCAACCCAAAAATCTGAGGAGCGGTAGTCAGGTATCTCAAGCATCCATGAGTTCTTAAAAAAAAGACTTTGTCCGAGCAAAGAATACAGTAGCTGGCGTGCAGGAGGAAGTGATGGTCGGGAGGCGGGCGAGCGGAAATGTTGGAAAGGTGTCGCAGACCTGAGCGAATGATCTCGTCTGGATGGCAGAAGTAGAACACATGAGTACAAGACATCGTGAAGCGCATTTTAGCTAGCAAGATATTCAGACAGCATTTTCTGGGGTCGTAGCGCCAGAGATGCTGTCGCTGAGCACACCGTCGGGCGACCTCGTGGGCTAATGCAACAAAACACCATTGACAGAGATCTCTCCAACATGAGCCGACATGGATCATCAAACAGCAAGGGTGACGGCGGTCAAAAGGCCTTCGCAATATGATCTCGAGGCGAGTACATCGTGAACCCAGCAGCACGTCTTGTCAGCAGAGAATAAACTCAAGAGAACTACTATCAAGGACTAATCGGGCGGAGGTACCGAACACAAGACTTGCAAGGACCAGAGATCTTCTTCCTCAAGCGCCCGCGCATGGCGAGCGGCTCAACGAAAAAGAGAAGAGCAACGTTCGCGTCAGCCAGAGACAGTGCAATACTGGCGACACTGTGGTCCAAGACATGAGCGAGCTCAGCGGCCTTAGTCCGGACTCCAAAAATTTGGGGGACCATAGTCGAACACGCTCCGTGCAACGCAACTACGGAGTCACCGGCAGTTTAGGCACACTGCCGTCAATCTAAGCCAAGTGGAAAAGAGAGCTGAAGAAGAAAAGAGGAGCCCTGGCCGACGAAGAGGGGGGTTTAAGTAACTTCGCCGGATGGACTGAGCTAGCCGGAAATGGGCAGAGGCACCTCGCGTGCTGACTGAGCAACGTGTGACAGCCCTGTGATCTTTGGGCAGTTGGCCTCGCCGCTTTGTTGCCTGGATTCTGCGTGAAGGAATTCCAGTTTCGGCAGGAGCAGCTGTGACAAGCTTACCTTGCGGTAGTAGCAGGCCACGGCCGGTTTGCTCGAAGTGACAGATTCCCGTGGCCGTGGTGAGTCCACCCGGTAGCAGGCTTTGTGATGCTCCAGAGCGGTAATCTCAATCTTGCGGAGTTGGAACTGAAGCAGCAGCAAATTATGAGCGATGATAGCGGTAACAGCAATGTCGTCAGAGAGAACGAACGCAATTCAACACATCTTTGCCATTCCCTAAGCTCGATCTTTTGCGGGTTCGTACGCAAGTGATAAGCTCTCGGGCGGGGCAGTAGGGTTCTAACTAGTTCCCTCTTCCTTCGTATTTCGTCAGGTTTTTCCTGTATGGGAGTATGGAAAGCTCGTAAATCTTCCATATCTCGATCTCCTACGTTGGTTCTTAGCATGCCGTGGGGTTCAAAGCACCCAGGGTTCGGGCTCGCAAGCTTCTCGGGGCTTGTGGTTTGCCATCGAGACAGCATGAATTCCGAAGAATGCTCGGCTTAAGGTGAATAAATGCCATGAAGAGGCCTATTGGGCTCCAGATGGTCGTGCAAGACGGACTGGAAGCGGTCTTGGACGGGCGGCTGGATAAGCTGGAATCGACAGAGGGGAAAGCGTGGTGTGATGATAGAAAACAGTGTTATGAAGTAGTTGTGTATACCGGAAAGAATTGCCCAGTAGCTGCACAAAGTTTGCTTGGGCTGCCTGTCCGCTATCAGCGTTGGCACGCCGCCAGTGTTGAAGTGACAGCAGAAGGGGTCGCTGTGGTGCTCGTCGCGGTTCTGCTGGGAGAGTCCGACGCGTCGCAACAGCAGGCCAGTAAGGCGATTGCTTTTCGAAGTGTGGCTACATGCTCATCTAGGTGAAGCTGCCATCTGGGCTTTGATGATTCTCGCAGGCGCTTCCCAACGGGGCAGCACAGCCAACGGTGGTCCTCCAGGCGGACGGCGAGGGCGCGCAGCCCATCAGCAGCGCCGCGACGCAGCACCACCCGCAGCTCTCCCAGCCACACGCGTCCTATCATTTCACGCGTCGCTCTTGGCATCGCCCTCCGCCGACGCGCGCGTACCCTCTCGCTATAAAACCCGTAGCCTCACACTCTTCCTCCTCCGCTCTCTCTTACAACCGACACCCTTCTGTCTCGCGCACAGCTATCAGCCTCGCTATACGCACCTTGCCTCCAGCAAACTCATCCTCTGGCCTTCCTCATCCTCGACCCTCTACTACCTTTGCTCTCGCACACAGCGATAACATCCACGCCGACGACTCCTGCTTTGGCTCTACCACAGGTAGTTTATCGCCCTCTCTCACTGCTAAAAGCCTTTCTCACAGCTGCAGGAACAACATGACCGCCCATAAGGCACCCACCTCGAAGAAGCCGTCGACCGCCAAGTCGACCCACAAGTCTACCTCCAAGATGGATCTCACCGGGCTTCCTAGCTCGTCGAAAACCTCACCGTTCCCGCAGCGCGCGACGTATCATGCTGACCACTCTCACCGCGAGGAAACCCCAATGACTTCATCGGTCGCCAGCGACCTCATCTCAAGTCCGGACACTGACCTTGGCAACGCCCATATCACTGAGCTGATCATCCAGGCGTCCTTGGAGGGCATTCGTGACGCTCAGGATGCGATGGAGGATGAAACTGACACTGACGATGTGATGGAAATTGACGGCCCTCACTATCCCATCCGCAATGGCGTCTTCTGGGATACGAAGCTCAAGTGTGAGGCTCGTCCGATGTCCAAGCCGTGTGAGCACACCATCAAAACTGTCGTTCTGGACCACCCAACAAAGTGCATCTGCGGCCAGCCCACTGGCGGTAAGCGCGTTTCGGATCGTCATTCCAAGAAGCATGAATACAAGGGCCCTGCGTTTGTGTTCAATGAGAAGGACGGTATGTTATTATCTCACTTCGGATGCACTGCACTCATGCTAACAACATCTGCGTAGGCCGCTACGAGGCTGACTGTACGGTCAACGCTCTCTCTGAGCCCTTCAAGGCTCTGAAGATCGACGACAAGAAGACGGTCTTTGTTCCCATGTGGTATACCGTCGAGGACTACAATGCTGGCAAGCCCACCCCTCGCCTCTCGACTGAGCGCTCCGTTCCCATGTGCGCTCACTTCCCGACCACCGGACTTGCCTACTACAACGTCCCCTTCGTGAAGGGCCGCATTGCGAAGCGCATCCCCAACTCGCAGTGCCTTACGACCCGCATCCAGGACCAGGCGCGCTATCTCTGCCTCATTGAGAACGAGGTCCGCTCCGACGGCACCATGCGTCGTCGCATGAACATTCACGCTCCTCCTTCTGACTGGAACGATCCGGCTCTGATCTCGAGCTTGAACCGCTGGCGCGCCCAGTTCCGTCAGCGCAAGCTGGGCATCACCTCCCGCCAGACCCGTCACAAGTGGACCGCCGAGGCCTTGAACTTCATGGTTGACCAGCTCGGCCACAATCCGGACATGCCTCGCGCCGAGCTTGCTCGCCTGGTGACCAACGCCTTCGGGTACCACCGCACCGACCACGCCGTCTCCTGCGCGATCGACAACCACAACCTGCGGCCTCGCATTGATGCTCTCCACGACCAGCTGGTGGCTGAGGGCATCCACGAGATGTTCGATGCCGGCGACCAGGAGGTCCAGCACTTCGAGGGCGACACCTCCTCTGACGACGATGGCATCAAGCGCGAGGAAGACTCTGACGACGATTCTGACGCCACCTCTCACTTCTTCCAGCACACCACCAAGCTTCACCTTGCTAGCAAGCGCGACCAGGCGACTCGTGACGTCAAGATGCAGTCGTGGCTGCTCTAGTTGCTCGACCTCACCTTATCGTGGCCAACCACACTTTTCTCTCAGCTTCAGCTTCCCACAGCAGCATTTCAAACGAACAGCACTAGCTTCTTCTCACATCCTGTTTGCTTATTGGCTTGATTGCGACAATCAGCAGCCGCGAGATGTCCCATACCATCAGTTCTTTAGTTTTCTTCACCATCTCCGGACTTAACGCCTGTTGCATCAAGTCGCAAGCATTGCTTACCACAGCAACATGAGCTCTTAGCAATCAGTTGGACAGTTTATGTCCTTCTCCGGACTTCGTTACTCATCAAAAGCCTTCTTCATCCTGCTTCCTTCATACTCCAGCACCTTTACTTTTGCTTCTCATCACACCAATCTGGACGACATCATCTGGTTACTTCGGCTTTATTGATCGGGGCTTCCTTACTGATCGTTCCTCGTAAAGACTCGGTCTTCATCGAACAGACTTCCTTTGGACGGCACTTTGCATTCAAACTTCTCAATGACCGGTTCTTCCATGGACCGATCGATCACACTACTCCATGATCACCGCTTTTCCTCTCCTGTGAGCAATCGCCAGTACAGCTCTTGCGAAGAAGTCTCCTTTCAGAGACACGCTCCGCTACGCCTGCTAGCTACCACTCACCAATGCTGACACACATACATGTTGGCGGAAAGGTTTTGACTGCTTCTCTTTCTTTCTTTTCTCTTTTGTTTGCTTCAGACTTGGGCAGATAGATGGTGACATGGAAAAGCCTTCGGCTTGGGGTTTCAACGGAGGACTTGCGATTGCGTGCTTAGCAGTACCGGTAACGAAGGGCGGGATGTGCTTGTGGTCGCTGAACGAATAGGCACTACACCAACCCGCCGAGGCCTTCTTGACTTGGATAGGAAGTGGTAATCTCTACGTAGAAATGCAGTTCAGCCTGCTGCGAACGCATGCTGTTATGTTCTGTGAAGTTTAGTGATGTTCTTGTTGATGACGCGCATCATGTTCGTCTACATATAGCCTGCAGGTTTGTGAACTCTTGGATATAGAGGCACAGTGGGTTGCGAGAGCAATGATAATACAGAGGGTGATCTGGCGGAAGACGCGTGTCGAGGAGGTAGTCTATCTGCACTGCGGAGATGCTTGCAAGCTCCAGCGAAGCTGTCACGCAGCTCAGTTTGCAATGAGGTGTAGCTGCTCTAAGCACGTCCCGCGCAGCACCTTGATCACGAGATCTTCTGACTTGCTCCGCATTCTCTTGCACATGATCTCGAACCGCAAAACCTTCGCTAAGATCGAGGTCACCTTCCCATCCGCCGGATCTTCTTCCTTCGCAGAAGGCCAGACAGCGTCTCGAAGACATGGACACCCCGACAAAGACTGCTTCCACAACACCGTCTTTCAGCGCCCCCAAGCCACAAGACATTGTCCACTTCCAACAAAGCGCTTCTAGATCAGCCATGCCTCCCACCACTCCCAGCAAAGACAACTCCTTTGTGTTTGAGCCCGCTAGCTCCCCGCCGGACGCCACACCGGCTCGACCCGAGCGCTCGACGATCCGCCCAGCTGATCCCAGCAAGCCGCCGACGCAGAAGCGCCCAGCTCACCTTCTTCGCGGGAGCAGGCCGTCCAGAACTGCCATGAAACTCTCCGACAGCGCCACGATGACGCCCTCCGGCCGCGCCACCTCTGATCCGCCGGTCCCCCTCTCGCCGCGTAAGCTGCGCAGCAGCACGAACAGCATCAAGCGCGAGCGCGCCGACTCCACCGACCGCGGCGCTGACCTCACCCGCTTCTTGGAAGCCCTGACCGAGACCTCCAACAAGCGCGGCCGAAGCGTCTACCCCGACGGGTCCACCAGCTTCGTCTTCGCGGGAAAGCCGCGCAGCAGCGGCACCACAAAGCGCGCTAAGACAGAAGCCAACGCCGGCGCCTCTGCCCCTGAGACCGCGTCCGCGACGAACCAGCCGCGTCGGGGTAAGCGTGTCTCGCCGACCCAAGGCGCCGCGACGGGCCAACGGGCGGGCGACGCGCTCAAAAGCGGAGCCGGCCCCGCGAACGACGACGGCAAGCACGACGACGGCAGACACGACCACGAGAACCACGACTACGAGAAGCACGACTACAAGAAGCACAACGCCAACCACGCCCGCACCACCGCCCGCGAGCCCCAGACCAAGCGCGAAGACCTCCTGCGCAGCACCGCGCGCCCCCGCGCGGCGAACAACCCCACTACGCCCGCCTCCGCGCCGCCGCAGCCCACCGGCACCGCACAGCGCCGCTCCGGCCTGACCGGCAAACTCGACGGCCTCGCCATCCGCGCAGCCGCCGAGTCGCATGGCCGACCCGGTGCTCTATGAGGGCCGCGGCAAGCGCGTCGTCTCCGGCGGCGGCGGGGCGTTCGGGAAGCCGCTGACGCCGCGCAAGGCGCGGGAGCACCAGAGCAAGAGTCCGGAGAGCGCGAGGGGGGAGGGTGGGAGTGCTTCTTCTGGGGCGGCGGGCGAGACGGCGGGGGAGAAGGGGGAGGGGAGGGGTGGGGGGTGAGGGGGGCCTGCTGATTTGCTTTCGTGGTTTGGTTTGGGGGTAATGGGCGGGTGGTTGGGGTTGATTGTGATAGGGGGTCAATCATGCTGCCGGTGCTTTGAGATGGCTTTTTCATGCGTGCTGGAGAGTATATAGGGAATGGGCTGGAGGCACAGTATGGGTTGTGTGCTGGCTTATACCTGATTCACGAATGCGGGCGTAATCTCTAGAGCCCGTCTATATACACATGGCTCTATACACTGGAACACTTCACCAAAATGGAAGACAACCAACTGGGGATCAAACAAGGTTCCTTATAGCTATCGCATGTCAGTGCTTCCTATATGTGTGCAGACTATGAGAGAGTCAAGCGTTTTGTGTAAGCCAGCGCCTTCGAGGCGCGCGCTGACAGCTTAGTAGGCAATGCTCTAGCACCAGGTCTCCAGTACCAGGAGAATTGCTGGAATATCACAAGGGAGATGAGGCACGAGAAAGAACATGAGTGGGACGTGCTAAGCGGCGTTGTGCGGGTACGTGCCGTCCTTCCCCAAGCCAGCCTGATGTGTCTACGCGCACCCGCTGCCAGTCGGGGCGCGCTTGAATCTGCAGTCACCGCAGCAAAAATTGACTCCACCGGCTAGGTACCAGATCAGGTGTTTCACATCTCGAGCGCTGCGACTCTTCCTCCTCTCCTCCACGTCTGTCCGCCTAGCTACCTTTGCTGCGTACCACTGGCTTTGCACGTCGCTTTGCAGACTTTCCTACCTCCCACAACATTCGACTTCTCTTGCAACTTCTCCAGACATGCCCTGCAAGAAGAACAGCGGGTCCGCGCGCAACAGCACCACGTCTCAACCTCATGCTGACAGTTCTGCGCCGAGCAAGCTTGCACATACACTACATCTACATGCCCAGCTAATAATATAATCTTTAGATGTCTCATTTGACCTCCCAACGTCCAACGTGCGCGAATCCGGGCGCACGACGCGTAACACTACCACCGAGCCTGTTCCTATCGCGAGCGACACCGCGTCCGGTGAGTGCAAATAAAGGTCGCAAAGGGATCTCAAGCTGACAGGCGTGACTCTCATTCATAGGCCAGCCTTTGAATCCGCCTCCCACAAGCAGGCATAAGCCCTCGGCGCAGCGAAGCGTTCGGACGTTGCTGAGCCGTGTAAAAAACCCCACCACAAACTATATGACCGGCGGTAATCCGAGCGTCTTCGATTGCCTCTATCCAACCCAGCCAGGCAATCTCGAGGATGAAGAGCTCGAAGGTGACCTCGCCCTCATGGGCGTTCGCCCTGACGGCCCTCGTGGTCCCCCTAGCCCTCGGTATCCCCGTGTCCTTGCTCGCGACCCTGACGTGCCTGACTGTGACAACGTTCCGGTCTCCAACGTGCGCGGCGACCCCATCGTCGAGCAGAACGAGATACTCGACCGGATTCTGGCCATGATGTCAGACGTGGGTGCTGACGACGTAGACGCGGCACGCATCTTGTCGAACATGCGCTCCGCGGTCCAGAGGCAGGACGCGATGCACTTGTTAGTCGCCCACGACAAGAAGGTTGAAAACCACTCCAGGCCAGGCGTCTCTGAGGCTGCGAAGGAGCATGAGATCGAGGTTGCCGTTGCTGAGGCGTCGCATGAGCGCAACATGGTGGGCATGCGCAAGTACCAACGCAACCCCGATATCGTCAACCGGGTCGTCTTTGGTGTCAATCCGACGCATAAGCAGCATTATGGGGAACAACCTACCGTCAAAGAGCGCGCAAAGCGCAAGAAGAAGGCTGCTAAGACGACATCTGCAGAGAGGAAAGGCACGACGACGCAGAAAAAGGCCAAGAGTACTGGCAAGGAAGCCGAGGCGGTTGAGGTGCCTAGCTTAGAGTTGGATTCTACGTCGGTGCCACCGCCTGATTCCAGCTCTGGACAACCGTCTTCTCAGCTGAGCATCACCAGCCTGGCCATACTCGCACAGGCTGCCGAGCTTGTCATCGAATAGGCTGATACCCAGCATGGCGAGGACGAGCTCACCGCTGAGGAGCCCGCACTGGCTAGGGAAAAGTCTCCCGAGACTACTTCACGGCAAAAGAAGACTCAGAACAGTCAGAAGAGAAGGCAGTCAGCTTAAGCTACAAACAAAAAGAGTCACAGCGTAGAGTCACGGTCCACACCCGCCTCACTGCACGTTGCCGATTCTAGATAGTTGGTCAACTAGCCTGCACCAATCAATCTCAACATTCCCGATCAGGCTGGCGAACGTCGTATCAAGAGCAGCAGCGACAAGTCTGTCGCGACACCTCTCATTGGTCCAGCCACCAGCATGCAAGTGCCTACTACAACAGTTGACAGGCCGATCGCTGGAGTCAGAAGGACAAGGATCACGTTCAAGCCCCAGCTTACGAGTAGGATGCCCTCTCCTGGAGCCACGTCTGAATTGGCGAACAAAAACGTCGAAACGAGCGCGACTGCTGGCCTGGAGGCAAGAGCCATTCAGATGGCAGCCTAGGCAGCTTAGGCAAGCTCAGGATCAACCTTAGGCACCAGAAGATCAAGTACGTTCCTGTCTTGCAGTCAACTGGTCCTCCCGGCCCATCCGCCAGCGGGTCTGCAAAGCGCAAGCAGCCCACTGACGCCACCACCACCACCACCACCACCACCGCAGAGCCGGCAGCAAAGAAGAGCTACATGATTCCCATCTCAACGCTCAACCGCTTAGCCTCCCCACGCTCCTCGGAAGGCGCAGGAGCCCTCACCCCTCCTCCTCCACCAGCACCGCCACCAGCGCGGCGCCCGATCGCCCCATCCCCATCCCCGCCGCCATCCAAGCCGAACACGACAGCACTCTCGCCGGCACCGCAACCCCCTTCGCCGTGCGCATCAGCGGACTCCGCGACCTGCACAAGCCCGGCCCCGTCTGCGGCAGGAACGGCCTGCGCCTGCTGCATGCGCCGCCGGCGGGTGGGCGCGTCGTGCTGTACGTCGTGAGCGACGACGCGC
This sequence comes from Neofusicoccum ribis, assembly GCA_021436925.1. NCBI lineage: Eukaryota > Fungi > Ascomycota > Dothideomycetes > Botryosphaeriales > Botryosphaeriaceae > Neofusicoccum > Neofusicoccum ribis. The sequence continues at coordinate 55,094 of JAJVDC010000120.1, read as the reverse complement.
CGGGTATCCGGGCGGTGGCGTACCGGGGGCGAGGCGGTGGACCGGGACGAGAAGGACGACGTGGCGCGCGTGCGGCAGTGGGTGATGCGGAAGTTGGACGGGTGGGGGTGCGAGGGCGGACATGGCGGCGCGGAGGTGGTTGGGTCAGGGGGGTGGGGTGGAGGGCGGTGCAGGCGGATCCGCGGAGGGGCAAGACGGAGAAGGATTATGCGCGCGGGTTGACGGAGGTTTTGAACGGGATATTCCCGGGGAAGAAGATCGAGGGGACGGTGCGCGGGGTGAGGCAGGAGAAGAGCGTGGGCCTGGTGAGGACGAGGTGAGAGAGGTTGGATGACAGAAAGTTCTGGCAGAACTTGGGGCTCGATGGCGGGAAAATTAAGAAGACTGTGGCGAAAGTGAATGGCAAGAGCGAGGATTTTGGTGAGGGGGCCATAGCGCGGCTGCGGCAATCAAGAAGGGAAAGAAGTCTCCGGTCGAGACCGAGTCTGGTGGAAAGGGCAAGGGTGTCAAGAAGTAGGGGTGTCTGGGATGGGTGAGTGGAAGAGCATGGGGGACATGGATGGATAGTTTTGCTGGGGATGGTCATGGGTTTCGATGGCTTCACGGTTGGGTGGGACTACGGTGGCATAATGATTGGAGTCTTTTGCAGGTTGCGGCAGGTATGTCATTGCTCCCTGGCTTCCCTTTTCCTTTTCTCTGACTCTTCTCTCTCTAGACTGTTCTCTCCTACATTACACGTGCATGCCTGAGGGCACAGATAGCATACATGACAATGGCCTTCACACATGGCTGTAGTTACACCGTGCACTCACAAGAAGCGTTTGACTCGAGACTGACGCTAGCTTCAAAATCTCCGCCTTTAAATGCGCCGTCCACTGTCCGCCCGCGACTCCGCCCACCATCCTTTTTGAACCCGTTCGATACTGACACTGCAGTTCAATTTGGTCTTTAATTCGGCAACAGCGCCGTGCGACTACAGCATCCCCCAGACCATGACGAGGCCAGGCACGGATCCCCAATTCGACGGCGTCGCCGAGAATCTCCTGGAGGCAGTCAACGCCCAAAAGCCATGTAAGCGCACCCCCGAGTACATTATGACATTCAGCGTTGACGAGATTTCCAAGACCGGGATTATGACACTTTGAAAGCCTCCCTCCTGCGGAGGCAAGAGCCAATGTTGCCGGACAGAATGGCAGCCGGTGGCGAGGCGTCCATGGACACGCTCTTTCTCAACACGTCCAAGGCCAACCGCAAGAAGCACCGAAATCCTAGCGCGTTCGACGCCATCAACCCGCCGGCGCCCTGGTCCGAGAGGGATGTCGAGCTGGAGAACGACCTCGCTGCTATGGGAATTGAGGGCCATCCAAGGAAGGCTCCCCCGGCGCGCCGTACTCGTAACAGCACCAGAGACAGCTCCAAGGAACCACCTGCCCGTCCCACCTCCGCGGCCAGCGCGTCGACGACAACCACCTCCCACCGTCCGCCAGCCTGGTACTCGGGTAGACATCCGCGCGACGAGGAGCTTCTTGCAGGGTCCGCGCTCTCCGACGTGCGCTCCGAACCCCTTCCCCACGGTGCTCCAGCGGAGAATGTCGGCAACCTTGCCGGCACCTCCATCGTCAAGCCTGCGCAAACCAACCTCTTCCCCGCTGAAGAGGCCCTCATCGAGAAGGCTCTCCGCCGCCTCCCCCGCGCAAAGTACGACAGAGATGACAACGTTGTCGGCCTCGCCGAACTGATTGGCGGCATGAAGCAGCGGTGCCGGATCCTTGATACGTTCGACGAAGACGTCCTCGCCGCCACTGCCCAACCCGACGCAGAAGGTAAAGATGTCCGTGACCACCGTGAGAAGGATATTGAGCTTGCGCAGGCCTGGCACCCCGTGATGCAGAACAACATGAAGGGGTTCTTCGAGGAGCATCCCGCCGTCAACTCCAAGGCGTGGAAGCAGCGGAAGCAGAAGGAGAAGATGGCGATTGCGCGGGCAGCGAAGGAAAAACAGGCAGCGGCAAAAGCTGAGGAGGCTAGGAAAGCAGCGCAGAGCGAAGAGCCGCTGGTATCAACGGAGCCGGTGCCTGAGCAGACCGAGCCGTTGGAGGAGACGGCTACTCCGGCTGGTAAGAAGAGAGCAGTGGCGTTCAAAACTCCCACCTTGGAGACTATCATTGCTGACAAGCTAGGCGATACGGAAATGGCAGATGCTGTAGCACGGAATAGAGTTGTTCATCATAGGATTTCTCCTACGTCTATTGGTAGTCACCGCCTTGGCCATACCAGCTATGAAGATGGGGAGGACGAAGTTTCAACGCAGATCCCTAAATCTCCTGGCAGGAAGTCGAGCTGGAAGTCCGATGAAGAGACCATCCAACGTCCTCGCTCCTTCGAGAAGTCTGTCAACGAAACCACGAGAAACTCTAACGGCGCAGAAAGAAACACGGCAGGCAGCCAAGAAAGCAACTCCGTGGATGGAAACAGCAAGCACAAGAGCGACAATCGGATTTCAGCCAACGTCACAAAGACTTATGCCGGCAGGCGCAGTTTGCTCCCTGATCCCGCCGATGAGCCTGTATCTCCAGAGACCGTCACCAAGCGCAGCTCTTCTGAATTTTCCGAGAACAGCGAAGAAGAAAGCAGCATTGCCAAGAGGCTTCGTAGTGCTTCGATCTCCGTGCGCCAGTCCCAGAGTCCACGCGGAAGCAAGAGTTTTGACATTGGAGACCCAGAAAGCTCCGGATCGGATACTTCGCCGCGCAGGAGTCAGGATGGGCTGCCTCAGAGCCAGCTGGGCATTCCCAACTATGCAGCTGCGGCAACTACAGCATCTGGTATCGCCAAAGGCTCTCAGCGGGACGAGAATTCTCATGAAGTAGTGACAGCAGCCGAATCTCACAGTCCGGAAGAACAAGACTCCGGGTTGCCGTTGGCAGCCATTCTGTTCTCCAGCGACCGCACTACGCCCGAAAACAACACCAACGGTCTGGAACAGTCTGACCTTACCGCCAGTACAGCCTCTGAACCGATCAAGAGCCTTCATGCACTGAGGAGCACTGCCCCTGCGTTAACATCTACAAAGCTTCCCGTTCCTGAGCCCAGCAGCTCATTGTCTGGATATATCACATCAAACAACGACAAAGCCCCAGACAATCAAGCAAAGAACCTCTTCTCGGACAACGGCGCTACATTAAATTACACTGCCGATAACGCCGTGAACGAGCCACAGCCGCAACTCTCTCCCACGCAGAACGCCAGTGAAGCTGATACAGCAATCGACCGCTCGACGGATCTGGCAAGCATGCTTTTTCCCAGCAACAGTGCATCCCCGGAGCCGACAGCAGCCAATATTCCCGACAAACGGCGGTTGGATCCCTCCATCACCCACACTGCACTCTCCACCGCCGATTCCCCCGTCGATATCAACGCCGACCGCTTCGGCTCATCGAATCCTCCTTTCTCAAGCTCCTCGTCCGCACCAGAGGGCTCCCACCAGCTCGCTATCGATATCCAAGAGCCCGATTCCAACGATCCTGACACAGATAACAATTGGGCGGACGCGGCCATCAATGCCGCTGCCGAGGCCATCGATTCACACAAGGTTGAGATACCAGATGGAGTGCAGGAACCCTCGACCGAGAGTGGCTGGGAGCAGATGCGCGACGGTATGGAGCTTCCTGACTTTACATTCGTTGCCGCGGCTGACGCTGACCGTCTTGCAGGCAATCCTCCGGGCGTGGAAGCTGAAGTCGCTGGCGATTCGGATACGGTCATGGAAGCTCCTGGTACTGAAGGAGGCGGAGACTCTGCTACTACCGCCCATGTGGACACTGGAGTTGAGGGCATGAGTGGGGATGGAGAGTCCAGTACGCACCGGACGACTGCATGGCTGGATCAGCAAGCCAGGGCGGAAGGTCTGCCCAGGAGGAATCCGCGGGTTCTGGAGGGGTCGGAGGATAGCCCCATCGCCCTGGACTCTGACGAAGAAGATGGTGGAGTGGCTTCTCCGAGCATCGATGTGGCTCTGAAACCTTCTCTGACGAGCGTTCTTGTCAAGGCTGAAAGCCATGGTGACAAGATGGACCTTGACACTCCGTCATCATACACACGCGATGCTGCCGAGGGCTTCGTCCATGTGCCAATCCCTGGAACAGGATCATCTGACAGCCCTTTCATCCTCGTCGATGACGATGAAGAGCGCAGTATCGAGATCGCCCCGTTCACGAAGCCCACTGCAACTCTTGCCGCATCGCCCGTTCACACTCCCAACGAGCCCGTCGCTCAGCGCACTCGCCCTGCCGAACCTTCCAAGCCAAACATCGAAGCTACCAGGGCAAACCAACAGCCGCCCGATCTGGAGATGGCGACTGTCCACAACCCCTTCGACGAGATATACGGCCCCGGGTCCGGCCTCAACGCAACTGGTGACCCCGTTGGCGCACTGAAGGCCGTCATGGCCAGATACCGTCTCAATCATGACACCCTGCCAGCTGGTGTCCGCCGCGCCGTAGAGTACGGATCGAATGTCGAGTCTCGCGGAACAGATAAGGCGGCACGGGATCCCGCACACGCGCCCGTTGTCAGTCGCCCTGAGTTGAAGCTGGACCCATACGAGGGCCCGGTCGCGGCGTTGAAAGCCGCGATAGCCAGCAACCAACCCAGCCCGACGGAGGATCTTCGCCGCGTGCAGAGTTCTCGACGCGCGGAACTGATCAGGGCTAGTCGAAGAAGTGAAGGCGGTAAAGTTGGAAACCAGCCGGTTGGCGTCCCCTCTGCCGGGTCCTCTGCTTCTACTTGGCCTGGCCTTGATCCCTACACCGATCCAGCGGCGGAGTTGAAAGCCGCCACAGCGAGAAATTGTCACGATTCCGATGGCCCATCCAACGGCATCCGCGGTACTGTCACCTTCAGACCTACTCATGTTGCCGCTGGCCTTTCAGGAAATGATCAGAGTGAGGTTGGAAGCCTTCTGCTGGAGCACACTGCTATGACTACCGCTCCTACAGTTGAAGTCGCGGAAACCGAGCATGATGACCAGAGCCAGGTATCGTCCAGCATGAAGCGCAAGTGCAACAGCAATGCCTCACAGTCCATAGCTGTTGAAGCCGACCGGACTCCCGTGACTCCCGGAGAGATGTTCGAGGCAGAAGGTTCTCCCGGGATGAGCCATGTGATTGGTGATGGTTCAGCGGACAGTCCGGTCATGCTGGACTCGGATGACGAAGGCGATGGTGACGGCGGCGGTCCAAAGTCCAACCCGGCGTCCGCCTGACTGCGCTGCGCAGCTGCCGCCGACGCGCTTCCAATCAAGGACAGAAGCCAATCAACGGAGCGCGTCACTTCTATGTCCTCACCATCTGCCGATTACGTCCCCACAACAAAACCTCCGCCGCAAACCTTCGTTGAGCCCCACCCTATCAACAACCACGCGCGCCAGCCAGACACCATGGCTGAACACACCCTCAGCACTACAGCCCGACCAGAACACAACGACACCATAATGCCTCCCGCATCCGTAGACGAAGCGGATGACGAGAGTATCACCTCGAAGCCGCTCGAACAGATCCTCTTTCCCTCCAGCTCACCTCCTCACCCCAACGCCATGGCCACCACCGCCGTCGCCCGCGATCCCGCTTCGTCCCAGAAGACACCCCAGTTTTCCGCGTGCGCGATTCTCAACAGCGGCGCCGATCACAATGCCCGGGAAAACAGCGAATCCCCGCCCCTGCCGTCCAACTTCCAGGCCACCTCAGCTGCTATAGAGGCATCCGGCTACAAGCTCGATATGGAAGACAAGATGTACCTCGCCAGAGTCCTACAGATGGAGGAGCGCGGAGAGGCGTTCCCGCCAACAAGCCCGCTTTCAAGCCCGCACCCCAGCCAGCAAAGCTCTTCCAACGACGACGACGGCAGCACCAACGACGACGACGAGAACGACCAAAGCGAAGACAAATCACCCATCCGACGCCGCCGTTCCAGCCCGCACGACAGCGACCCCTCCTCCCCCAGCGCCCCCGTCAGCGGCGCCCTCGAAACCTACCCGGACAACCCCAGCGACTCCGACTACCACGACGCCGGTACCACCACCTCCTCCTCCTCCTCCTCCTCCTCCTCCGCCAGCCCCACCCGCACCCGCACTCGCCCCGACACCCCCACCTACACCACCCCCATCTGCGGCACCTCCGACTTCAGCCTCGCCCACCCCCTCCCCGTCTTCACCACCGGCGTCCCCAACCCCTCCGGCCTGGTGCTGCGCTACACGACCAACGGGCTCGCCGGCGTGCACGCGACGCGGTACCCGGTGGCGGCGGACCGCATCGACTGGGGCGACGCGACGCAGATCGCGGCGCTGGACGCGTGGGTGCGCCGGTTCCTGGCCCGGCGCGGGTGCCTGCGGCGGGCGCGCGCGATTGGGTGGTTGGAGGCGGAGGAGCGGACGGTGGTGGAGCTGGTGGCGGAGGGGTGGGAGGGCGCGGCGCTGGCGAGGGAGTATAATCGGTGGTGGGCGGGGAGGGAGGTTTGGGTGAGGGAGGGGGGCGGGTGGAGGGTGGTGACGAGGCCGTGGAGGAGTGTGGAGGCGGTTGTGGAGAGGGCGGGGATGGTGGTGGGGGAGGGGGCGGAGGAGATAGAGGGTGAGGGCCAGGTGGATGAGGAGGTTTAGATGGGGTGGGATGGGTTGGGCTGGACGGGGTGGAGGTTGGGTTCTTGGTGGTTCTCATGGCGGTTGTGTAGGTGATGAGGGCGTTTGACTTTGACTTTGACTTTGACTTTGAAACTTGGAGAACTTGATGGAACTACATAGCAGGATAATCTCAGGAAGAAAAACGGGGGATCCAACTCTTGAGAGCTTTTAGCTAGTACACGCCAGACCAAAAATGCACAGCATCATAAACAATGCTTTCCGCGGGATTTTCTGCTTGCAGTGTACTGTCTATGAGGGTCACCAGCACAAATTGAATAAAATTACGTCTCAATGCTTTCCATAGCTACATGTCGCAGATGTTTCTCTATATGTCTTGACTTATCCTGCGCAAACTGCCAGAACATTTGGAGGTATCGTGAAGATAATGCTGGAGCTCTCTGGCGGCGTGGACACATCAACAGCTTGGCGAGTTGACTTAACGTTTTCTGGGGACATCTCTCTTGAGTGTTACCAAGTGATATAGAACGCTCCGCTGATTTAACTGGCTCTGCATTGGAATTCCGCCCAGTGATCAGTGTGATTGGAAGTGGGAGATGGTTGCCACCCCAATTCGGCATCAGAGTGAACAACTACAAACAAGTATGTAACTTGGAGTAACTAGTGATTGCAAGATTGCATGCCTTATTTGGGCCGAGATTTTCTAAGGCGTCGCGCTTTTAAAAGCGTCCTCCAACGCGGTGTCGTTCTGCCTTCCACAACACACCTCCTCGCCCGCCTTCACTGCAGCACCACAACACCTCAAACCCGCACTTGCGCATACTCCCTTAACTATACCACCAATCAGAACGTTACGAACTTCTACCTCAACTTCTTCCTCCCTTTTCGCGCTCGAAACATGGCCAATCTTCGCCATCAACCAAGCGCTGCCCGCCAGCGGCAGGGTAAGCTCGATGCCACCCGTCCAGAACACCGCGTCATTTGCAGCTTACACGTCCATACAGCTTCTCTAACAGATAGTTCCACTCCTTCCACCGAGATGACGAAATTCATGGATGAGATAGAGAAGCAATGGCGCCACGTCAAGATTGTGGTCGAACGCCAGCGCGCTGTCGCTGCGTCTCCAGAAAGTACGGCGATCAAGATTCCAACCTTGCCTCAGGACGACCTTCTGGAACTTATCATCCGTCGTGCTGGCAATGAGTACCACACCAGCTCCACCTTCTTCAGGCCCGGCTCCAACGGCGAAGTGTTAGAGAGCAATCACGGAGCTTACCGTAGGTTCGTCGCTATCGACAGGACCATCGAGACGGTTCTGCCGGAGAATCGTCACCCACCCAGGACTTCTCGACGCACTCCACTGTCCACTACGGCCCGTACTCCTCGGCCCCTCATCCCAAGCCAGCCGGCCATCGCGATGCTGCAGCCTGCCGAGCCTACACAAGAAGAAGAGGAAGAGAAGGCCTGGGCAATGCTCGATGACTTTGTTCAAATGCATGGCTGGGCACAGGTGTTCGAGCACTTCACGATTCCTCAGTGGATAGGAGTAAACCTGCGGCATCTCCGTGAGGGAGCTGCAGCTCGCCCCGCTGCGGTTCCTGCGAGCCAGCCCTCCAACCCCATTCGCGCCGCTGCCAGTAATCTGGCCAGCGCCATTGGTGTACATCCTGCTAGTGAGATCGTAGAAGCTCCCACTACATCTCGTCAGAACAGCATCGAGGAGACTCCCGGCGTGCCCACTGCATCTCACCAGACGACCACCCGCCGCAGATTCACGAGCAATGCCAATGCTCGCTCCTCCTACATGGACGCCTACGCCGCCCGACTCCACACCAGGGGGCACACACATATTAGGGCTTCCACTCGCAGCGTTCGCACTACCTACCACCCTGGAGGCCTGGCTCCTGACCCCCCTGGTAACGACCAGCCGCTCCCTGGCCTCTTGACTCAACTTCCCGTTGACGTCCGCCCCTTGGACTTGGCCCAGGATGACACCATGATAAACAGCAGGAAGAAGAGGAAGAGGAACACCTCAACCGGCCAAGAGCAAGCCGAGATCCAACCCTCCCACAAGTCTCGCCACATGGTCGCGTGCCGCTCTACTACAACTTTCTCCCCCAACCAAACCTCCAACGCCATGTCGTTCGGCTCTCCAAGCATGCCCCCCGCCTCCAGCACTCCCATCCCACCTCCCTCCAACCGCCTCCAACCCCCACGCAAGGGCCAATCCACCAAAACCAGCCCCACCAAAGACCAGCGCAGCCCCCACCTCCGCGACCCCACCCAAGAAGTCCACGGCACCCGCAAAGGCTTCCGCACACACGGCCCGCCGCCGCACTTCATCCGCCACGGCGGCGACCAATCGCACAAGCTGCCCTTCCAGTACTGGCTCACGGACCGGCTGGGCCAGCCGTACCTGAAGCAGCACCACTACAAGCCCGACACGGTGCTCCGCAGCGGCGACTCGGCGGCCGTGCAGGCGCGCAAGCGGTCGCTGCGCGGCGGCATCGACTGGGCGGACGCGGAGCACGTGCGCCTGCTGAACGAGTGGGTCGGCCAGATCCTGTGGCGCCACGGCTGCCCGGTCGCGCGCGAGAGCGTGGCGGACAAGGCGTGGAGCGCCGAGGAGGACGCGGCGCTGGCGCGGCTGCAGAGGGAGAATCCAGGGGCGTCGCGCGCGGAGTGTTGCAGGTTGTTTGTGGAGAGGGTGGCCGGGAGGGAGATGGCGGTTAGGGATAGGGTGACGGGCGTTGTTGAGGTGAGGCGCGTCCCGGATAGGACGGAGCAGGCGGTCAGCTCGCATGCGGCGGCGAAGAAGCTGTGGTTGACGCCGTCGTCGCGTAGGGGTGCGGCGGGTAGGGCGACGAGGGCGGCTGGGGGTGGGTGGGTGCTGGCGGTGGCTGATGATGGCCTTGCAACCGCTCAGGCTACTCAGAGCTCCCAGCCTGGCACAGGTGCTGAATCTGCTGGTGCTGGTCAGACTGGTACGGGTTCTGAGTCTCCACCAAGCGGTGCTGCACCTGCTGAGTCTGGAGACGAGTGGACCTCCACAGACGGGGAGATGGACAACCACAGGTAGGTGGATGAGGAGGGCGAGTAGTAGGCTGACAAGGGCCACGATTGTTCCTTCATTAGTGGCCTGTAGTGGGATCAGAGAGAGAGAGTTTATTAGTTGCTGTGTGGGTTCTGGGAGCTCTGGCATGCGGTAGTGAGGGAGGAGCGTGCAAGATGTCAGCCCGTATAGGTATGACAAGATCATGAGGCAGGTGGTAATTGATACTAGTGTATGTTTTTTGAGTGCATGACACAACTGTGTTGCAGGCTTGTACAAATGGATAGCGTTCTTGTCATGGGGACGCTTTCTTTGTTTTCTATTCTTTGTGCGGTTTGCCTGGATAATGGCGGAGATTGCTGGTTCCCTTTGTTTTTCTTTCCCTTAGCTAAATCATGGGCGGGACGTCTCATGATGATACTTTCCCACCAAAAGGTATAGGCAACGTTCGGATTTCGGGTGGAGAGACACTGATAATTTTCTTTTCGATGCCATTAAAATTGCCGTATTACATGCTCTATAGTAAAAGTTTGGTTGGGGCTACTCCATTACCTCTAAATAAACAGAGCTTTATCTGTATTAAACAATGTAACAAACACACGGTGCACCGGCAGGGTTGAAATGAAGCCCCTTGGATATCTGGTGAGCTTTTATCCATGCAGCCCCATTGGCCACAACAATGCGTCAAACAACAGCCATAGGAAAACATCCCTACATCTAGTCATTCGTCCAGTCTCTCATCCAACCCCTCATCCAGACTCCTGTCTGGCCTTACCTCCGTGGAGTCTTACCTCCGTATTGCATTATCTCCGTCCTGCCTTAACTCCGCCCAGCTTACCTCCGTCTAGCTTTGCTGACATGCATGCCGAAGGAGTACTGTAGCTCCTTAGGACCAGCCCTTTATCTTATAGGGCAATAGAGCACGGCAATTGTTGACTCAGAGCATGAATCCTGGAACATGGTCAAGGGTATACTGATGGATCTCTGCTTCACTCGACCAGCGATCTTGGGGTGAATTACAGGCTGATCGTTGACATTATTTAATGAATGCCAGCTCCTTTATCCTCATCTACAATGCCAATTTTCATCGAGCCCTCAACCCTTTCAATTGATCATTAGCAGCGGACGCCCCAACCAGCTTCCCAACCAACCATGTCTCATCACAGAACGTGGGAGACCGACTACACCTCCACCTTCCACCACTCGAGCTACGCCACCGTCTCACCCTCCCGCCCCGAGCTCTCCGCCGCCGGCAAGACCATCTTCATCAGCGGCGGCGCGCGCGGCCTGGGCACGGGCATCGTCGACGGCTTCGCCCAAGCCGGCGCCGCACGCCTCGTCGTCATGGGCCGCACCGCCACAACACTGCAAGCTATCGCGACCCGCATCGAGGCGGCCCACCCCTCGACCAGCGTCGCCGTCGTGGCGGGCAACGTGTCGCGCGAGGCCGACGTCGCGCGCGCCTTCGCCGACGCCAAGAAGCTGGCGCCCGGCGGCATCGACGTGCTCGTCGCCAACGCCGGGTACTTCCCCACCAACACAGCCGTGCCTCCCGCTCCCGACGGCAGCGAGGAGTCCGTGGACGTGGCTGACTGGTGGCGCGCGTGGGAGGTCAACGTCAAGGGCGTCTACCTGCTGGCGCGCCACTTCCTGGCCGCCGACGCCGCAGCGCCTGGCGCTGCGTTCGTTAACATTTCCGCCGGTGCTTGCCACATCAACCCCCCGTTTCTGGGCTTCTCGGCGTATGCCGGGTCGAAGATCGGGATGGCGCGTGTGGTCGAAACGATACAGGCGGAGAATCCCGGGTTGAGGTTCTTCAATGTCCAGCCGGGCGTCGTCAAGACGGATATGCTGATCAAGTCGGGGGCTGAGTCGTATAACATGCCTCTTGATGAGCGTAAGTCTTTTCCCTTTCTTTTTTCTGGGGTTTACACTTGATTTGTGAACAGTCTGCCCTGCCGGTACTTAGTGGAAGCTAACGAACCCGCAGCTGAGTTGCCGGGTCACTTTTTGGTCTGGTTGACTAGCCCAGAGGGCGAGTTTCTGAAAGGGAAATTCGTATGGGTCAACTGGGATGTTGATGAGCTAAAGGCGAAGAAGGAGGAAATTTTAGCGGGATATAAACTGGTCACGGGCCTGGTAGGCTGGGCTTGAGTTTCCCGATTGTCCTTTCGTGCTTGGCAGGACTGCACGCAACATAGCTTTGCCAGTGATGGTAGTCCTGAAAACAATCTGTGCTTTGCAAGGCTGACTATTTGAATGCAACATTTGGCTTACAGCATGACCAGAGCCAGACATGTGAAGATGTTGTCATCAATCAGTGCGTGATAGTGGGCAACTGAGTATTTCAGTAGGTTGTAAATCATATCTATCCTCTACGGCCCTACAAAATTAGTATAAAACTCTTCAATACATAGTCAATCTTACGATCTCTTCACTGTAGACTCCAATGATCCTTTATTGTACCAAAGCTGCATACTGGAATCTCTTTGTTACAGCATGAAACTGGTTGTCATGAACGACGAGTGTTCCAGTCCTGAGGTGCCTATGGTCCACGGAGACCCCTCTTCTTTTCAAGTTACATGGCATTTGCTCAGAGAATGTTGGAGAATTTATTCTTCGTCTCCGCTTACGAGATGTTAAGCCAGCGGTGTTCTTTGCATTAATCGCGAGAACCTTTCAAATCTTTGCCGACGGCCACATTGCCAACCCATGTGTACAACGAGTCCGAGCCTCTGTATAGATTCCGCAGAATACCCTCTATTTCCTTTCCCAGGTTGCATGGTTCACAGGCTCGGCCGCTCGGCCAGGTCAGCGTCCACCGAGAGGCCAGACCATGCCTGGTTTCTGTACTATCTTGGAGCCTTGCTGGATCAGTGATTACGACGGAGTGCAAGGGTGGATTTTATGGAGACTTGTGCGGAGTGACTCGCATGGGAGGCTCTATTTGGGTTGACATTGACATAGAGTTGAGGCGCCTCTGCCCGCCTGCACCTCGGCCAGCGTCAGGCGTTTGCTTTAGGGCCCAATTTTCTAATCGAGCGCGCGAAACACCGTGGTGACCGTATGTTAAGCGATGGTTTTACATGCGCGACCTCTTCCTGCTTTCTTTCTACAACATCGCTCGCGCGCCGTCCTCGCTGCTTTTCCCAACACCCGCAACCACACAAGACCCACCACAGTTACACAGATTCCATCCCCAAAAATTCACTTAACCAACTTCCGTGGTCTGCTCAGCACCCGTAAAATGGACAACGACCTCGCCCCAGGTGGTGGAGCCTCTGTGGAGCTTGCACAACGCAGCCCAGAGCTTTACAGAAGTAAGTACGCAGCCCCGGCAATTCCAGCTGCCACTGACCCCATGCGCTTCAGTGTACACGGGTCGCTCCGTGTCGCCGTCATCGCGCTCCTCTCAATCTGCCTCAAAGCAGACAGGGAATACGCTACGTGCGGCCATCGAAGACTACTCTAAAAGAGATTTTGTGGTAAGAAATTCATTGATATGGCGGTGTGAAGACCCATCTGACGCTTGCTTGATCTATAGTCGGTTACCATGGATGCTCACTCCATCGACGAGCACGAACAGGCCTACCTGCAGATCCAAGACCAGTTTATCGAGATCGCTGAGGTCCAAAATGTCTCCATACCTTACGCGGAAGATGTCATGCGGAGAATCTTGGCAAGGTTCCCCAGTATTGACTTCGATTCGTGGCTCTTGGCCTTGCGAGAGGCTCTGGTTCATGCCAGAGCCCAAGGCTTGACCAGCATGATGGTCTCCGACGACACTCACACTAGCGGCGACGTCCGGGCTACAGCGCCATCTACCATGGACATCGACCGCGTGATCTCACTTGTCTGCACTCCACAACATCTGCAATACCGCAAAAACATTAACAAATGGTTACACCTGACATGGGGCGAGAAGACGTGGAGGGAAGTTCAGAACTGTGCCCACAGTCCTGGCAGAGCTGAGCCCAGAAACACGAAGTCAGGTCAAAAGAAGACAACGAAACAGAAGAAGACAGCTGCCGACCCTGCAGGTGTTAGCAAGGTCATAAAGCTCAGGAATATTGCGCAGCCTTCGAGTAGGCTTACTCGTTCAACTACGACCGCCATTAAGGACGTCCAAAGCAGCGAGAGGTGCAACAGCAAGAAGCCTGTGCCTAGAAGCTCAGCAGCTACTGCTAGCTCTCGACCCTCGCACACAATCTTACTCAAACTCACAGGTCTGAAGTCCGGCCAACCGAGAGTCCAGGGCTCCATCAGACCGGCCACTATTGCTCAGCATCGCAAGCGGAAGGCCAGCGAAATTACCGCCGCCAATACCAGTGATGCTCCGGCAGCGAAAAAGATCATTCAGTTAGCTCCTACCTCAAACACGATGCACCCGACCATTAGACCTTTGGCCAGTGCGACTCAGCATATTTCTGTTGGCAACAACCTCACAGCCTCAGGCACCAGGAAGAGAGTGCGCATCCAGGAGAATGTCGTTAACCGACCTCAGAGGAGCATCAGGAATGCATACCATCCTGCCAACACTGCCGTAGCTAACGCGAGTTCGGGCTCCAACAAGCCCAACAAGCGCAAGGCCTCGGAGCCTGAGCCTACAGAGAGCGGACTCACTGGCAAGAAACCAGCAAAGCGCCATCGGCCCACCTCCTCCAAGCCTAAGGCCAAAGGGACCACTTCAGCCCGTCCTCAGCCGTCCAGGAGTACAATCGACGCCTCAAGCGTTTCACCCACAGCCCAGACCACAGCAGTTACGAGCGCGACTTCAGCCACTGGAGCCGGTATCCCCGCCCACTCCATCATCCGGGGCAAGGACGGGTTCGAGCTCATCGGCCCCCGCCCCTCCTTCGTTGTAGGCCATGACCAGACCGACAAGCTGACCATGCATTACTTCTGCAACGACAAGGACGGCACCCGCGTCAAGAAGTTCCACACCTGGTCCAAAACCGGTGAGCGCAAGGTCTCAGACCTGGACTGGGGCAGCGCGGCAGAGATGACCAACCTGAACAAGTGGGCCAACCAGTGGCTCCGCCGCTGGGGCTGCCCGCCCCTGCGCGAGGACATGACACTCCGCAAGTGGACGGAGGAGGAGTGTCAGTGGCTCAGGGATCAGGCAGGGCGTTACAAGGACGCCGACCCCCGTCCGTCTGCCAAGCAGATGTGTGAGGAGTTCAACCAGTTCTGGGCTGGGCGCTGCGAGGCGTACGTGGATGAGAATGGAGAGGCGAAGCAGACGGATCCGCGTCCAAATAGGACGGTGCACGGTATCACGTCGCATGTGAACCGGCACAATCTCTGGGCTACGCTATATGAGAGCGATGGTGCTGGAGTCGGTGGCAATATGAAGACGAACGAACAGTCGGTAATTTCAGTGGCAGTCGGGGACGCATGAGAAATTTTCCTTGGCATAGGGTATGGGATCTAAGATCCTAAAACTGTCTACTACCACGACGCCGTTCCGAATGTCAACGTGCAGGTCGGCGATGAGAATCGGGCGTTGCATCTAATTTTCTTTGTTTCATCAGCTTATAAAGGCTTCAGAAGTGGAGAAAAAGAGACCAGATCTTGGCCATCGTCTCAATGGGCTTTATATTCGAACGGGAAGCGTCTGAGTTCATCACGATTGTGGAAAATATGCTGGTATTTTGCCTCACAAATGGCATTTTCTGGAGGCGGCGGATAGATCTTGGTGTTAAACACCGAGGCAGCAACAATCACCTCGAACTGGTGGTCCGAATCGCCTAACACTCTGTGGTGTTTTGAAACTTTCTACGCCCTGTAAACACATGAGAGATGGGTTAAAGTGTTGATACTACGGCGCGAACTCTTCCTTCTCAACATCATCGCCAACCTTTCTCTCCGCACCTAGCCTTCCGACAACTACAACAACGCATCGCCGACCCTCACAACTTTACATTCTCACAAGAATATTGCACGTAGTCCAGAAATTTACTTCCTAGAAAATGCCTGCTATTAGTTCAACTGACACATCTAATGGCGCTGCCGCTCAGCCGTTATCAAACAGCAGCGGATACAGTAAGCACTCGCTCAGCCTAATTGCATTGTTTCCCACCGATGCTTCTTATCTTTAGCTAATCATACTAACGGCCCTTCCCAAGCCCTTGTGCAGTGTCCTCGCTCGCCTGTCTCCGAGAAGATCGAGTGGCAATACAGTGAAATCAAGAACAACCTCGACGAGCTCCCCAATCCGCACACTGTCGGTAACCCCGCAGCCGAACGCATCATGCGGTCTCACGCCCGCGCCCAAGATGCATACAACGCCGACGCCGATACATTTCTATACTTGGATGGCCATCGTGAGGTTCGCCAGGCCAATTTGACTACGCCGCGTGCCTTCGTTTGCGAGACCGGGGAGTTGTACACGCGTACATACCCCGAATTGCTCGATACCAGTCCGCTAGCCTCTGCCATCACTCCTTCCGAGAATATGAGTCTGGTAGAGCGCACTCGCCGGGCTGCAGAGCATAGGAAGCACATGAGAGAGAAGCTTCGCCAGGATATGGGCGCGGATAACTGGCTAAACATGGTGAAGAAGATGTTGAAGCAGGAGGCGAACAGGAAGAAGAAACCTCACGCTGCTGACCTCAGGCGCATGCACGCTTCAGCTGCTGCTGTTCCGAACCCCGCTAGGAGCTCCGCCACTGCAGTACGTCCACTCACGCGTGCCTTTGCCGCCGCCACTACTGCGGTTGCCAGTCAAACTGCGGTCATCACGCCTGTTCTCTCTTCCAGTGCGGGACCTGACAGCTCTTCCGCAGCTTCACAAGTCAACTCAGGCATCAAGCTGAGGTTGAGATTGGGTATGGCAAAGCCCAAGGCGCGGGAGTCCAACCTTAGAGCCTGTACCATTGCCTCTCCTACCAAGGGCACGTCTGGTACTCTTATTCAGCAAGTCCGCAAGCGCAAGAACTCAGAAACAGCCGAAAACTTGGAGGAACGTAGTACCAAGAAACCTCAGGCTGCCATTTAGTAATCTTTCAACAACCAGGTAGGGCCCTCATGCAGGAAGAGCTCGGCTGCAACGAATTCGGCTGACACTCGCTCTCTCAAGTCTCCAGTCAGTGTAAACACAAAGCAACGTTTCTCGGGTCATACAAAGAGTTATTTCGAGAACAATGCCGCGAGTCAGCCTTTCAGAACAGCAACGCGTTGTCATCCAAGGACACAAAGACGGCGGACAAATTATGGAGCACATACATAGAAAGTTTTCTACCCTTGGCTCTGATTGTGGCTTTTTACAGTTTTTGGGGTCTCTGTTCAGCCCAAAGGCTGAAGATCTTGTGTATTATACTACTGGTTTTTGCA
Source organism: Neofusicoccum ribis (assembly GCA_021436925.1). NCBI lineage: Eukaryota > Fungi > Ascomycota > Dothideomycetes > Botryosphaeriales > Botryosphaeriaceae > Neofusicoccum > Neofusicoccum ribis. The sequence continues at coordinate 38,076 of JAJVDC010000120.1, read as the reverse complement.
TTTCCACCAGTCTTCTTAAATATTAAGCCTGATTCATAAATGAACTATAGTTCTAGACTATCTTCTATAGCAGTGATGATACCCTTTGTATGATTGTTTACATCAGGTTGCCCACTTCTGAATCTTTTACACGGCCATTTCCCTTACGTATTGAGGCCGGCCGCAGTATACTTGCTGGCGCTTCATTGAAGTCACTGGATCTTTACAGACCTTTCAAAGCAGCTCCCTGGCCCAGAGTTCCTCATTTAACTCTGTAGGTCGACGGGCAGGTGTTCATCATAGCTAATGGGATCAAGGTCTACTTAATATATGCTACCTTTCGTCATATACATTACAACCCAGCGTATCCTGTTCGGACTCTTCAACACGACAATAGCACAGCCTAATTGATCGAATAGACGCTCTCATAGTGGAGAGCCTCCTCCGTATATGACGCACTCCAGAGTGAATGGTTTGGCCCAATAGGAGAGCCAGCAGAGCCCGTAAGCGTGCCGCCGGACGGTGCAGTGCACGGCGGCAGAAGGGAGTAGGTGTTAAGTGTTACCAAAAGTGGTAAGCCAGCAGTCTAATGTCGCAACCCCCATCAACTGGCTAATACTACCTAGATCGGCTAGCGCGCACCCGCGGCAGATGCGAAGGTCTCATCATCTATAAATTGTTTTTCCTACGCGAAGACTTTCTCCCCTTCCTCCTTCCTCCCACATCGTCCTTTGCTTCTCTCTCCCCGCGTCCTATCCGCCCGCGAGCATAGCACAGGCACCGCATTCCTGCCCGACAACATCCTTCTTCGACATAATCTTACTTCATTTCCTTCCAATACCAGCAAAATGCCTTCGACACGCTCCGCAGGTCGTGCCAAGATCCAGAAAGCCAAGGAAGAGCGTCAACAACGCCAGCAAGACCGTAAGCGCATATTCAAGCTATTGCATCACCCGGTACTGACATGATCCACCTCTAGGTAATGCGCTGCGTATGCCCGTTCCCCCACGGCCGGTCTCCTCTCCCGCCGAGAAGGATATGCTGTCGCTCTTCGGCAGCATCATGCATGGCGTCCATTGCGCCACGCGGCAGGTACGCATCCATTTTCGCTCGCCCAGATGAAAAGCCAAAGAATTCTAATGCTTTCATTTACAGGCTCCCGCAGCGCCGCGCCCACAACCTCCAGGTCAGTGGGTGCTGACCGACGCGCTCCTCAATTCTCCCAACGCCCTCAAGCCTGAAAACATCGGGGGCAACCATAACAACGCCGAGGGCGGTCGCCAGGATCGCCTGAATCAGTTGAGCGGTGGAATTTCCGACGCTGCTAGGCGTTATGTCGATCCGCAGGTCCTTTTCTTCCTTGACCTCATGGTCAAAGCTAAGAAGGCAGTGGCTCAGGCCAAAGAGACGCGTGGGAGGTCGGTCGACCATCTTAGCGCCTATCTGAGGGCGTTCAAGAGGGACGTGACATCTTGGGCAGATAGTGAGCTCAGTGAGCTCAGTGAAGCTCAGCGTGGCTCCGATACTCATACGCCTGGTCCTAATTCCTCCAACTCCCCTGCGGCTCAACCTGCAGCCGAAATGCCTCCTCCACCCATCCACCCGAGAGGCGCACAGCCGCAGAGGAAGACAGCTCAGCCCAAGACCAGGCGTAGCCTGATCGTACGCCTAAAAGTCCATGCTTTTCCTACGGGCAAAGACTCGTCGACCACCACCACCACCACCACCACCTCCTCCTCCTCCTCCTCCTCCTCCAAGATCACCAGTCGCAAGCGCCATGCCACGAAGGAGCCCGCCATCGCAGACCCTCCTGCGAGCAAGAAGACCCGCACTTTACAGGAGGACTCGAGCTCGAAAGCCGTCACGGTTCAGCACAGTGCAGGGCCAGTCAGGCGATCGGGCAGGAAGGCACCCATCACGATGCCTCCTCAGCCTCAGGTCAGTGCCGGCTCGCAGCAAGAGGGCAGTGACAGCGAGACTAACGAGCTTGGCCAGCTGAGTAGCAATATCAACAAGGCTACAGGCTCCTCACGGTCTGGAGCGAACAAGCGCAAGGCGACAATGAACGACGCTGACGACGAGCTCGTTCCTGAGCAAGCCACGAAGCGTCGTCGCGCTGCCGCTCCTCAGTCAAAGGCTCCTCGCACCACCGCGGTCAAGAAAGCCGCGAAGGCCACCACAGTCGCCGCCGCCGCTCCCGCCACTCCCGCCGCTCGTGCCGATCCCACTGCTCCCGCTCCCGCTCCCATTCCCACTCCTGCTCCCTCCACCACCACACACGCAGCCCTTCCACCCCGCCAGCGCAACGGCGCCGGCCCCGTCACCGGTCGCGACGGCTTCGAGCTGATCGGCCCAGAGCCGCGCTTCAAGCTGGGGCAGAACGACGCCGACCTCCTCACATTGCGCTTCTACCGCAACGACGAGGCCGGCAACCGGGTGCTGGACTCGCACACGTGGAGTGGAAAGACGGACAACCGCACACCCGCCGACATCGACTGGAACAACCCCAAAGACATCAAGATCCTCAACAAGTGGATGTTGCAGTACCTGAGCCGCACGTGGAAGTGCAACGGTCTCCGTCCAGACATGATGTCGCGGGTGTGGATGGATGAGGAGTTCGAGTGGCTGGCGAACCAGGCTCGGCATTATCATTACTGGAGCAAGGATGATATGCCGAACCAGAGGAAGCGAATGGACGAGTTTAACGAGGAGTGGGAAGGGGAGCAGATCCCCTTCCTCAATATGGAGGGTGAGGAGGTGGTCACCCAGCCGAGGCCGGAGAGGACGGTGGCGGCAATCGCCTCCGCGATGAGGCGGGATGAGGAGGCTCATCCGGAGCGCTGGGTGGGGACCCACCTTGAGGGTAGGTCTAAGGTCAAAAGGGAGGGGGCGAAGGGGAAGGAGGAGGGGGAAGAGGGGGAGGAGGAGCTGTAGTAGCGAGGCGGGAAGAAACCCCGGGTGCTGGAAACGGGGATGAGGGCGGAAGCTGAGAACAAGCTGTAGAGTTGAATGTTCTGGTATATGGGATCTGGGAGGCTCAACACCAGGATAATCGTCTGTTATGGCTTGGGGTCTCTTTTGGATATTCATTTTCTATAATGGCGCATGGTACAGAGCGTTACTGTTCGGATTATGGATAAATCATCATCTTGCGCTCACTTTAATTCTCCAAACGCTATTCCTTGACGTCAGCCTGAATGTTGCTTTGCCGGCTCTGACGTCTTGCATTTGGTATGTCCAAGGAGGTAGACTTGGTACAATGTTCTGGTAGAATGAAGAACTTATAAAACGTCTTGACTTGCCATCCGATATGGGAAAAATCTATAGTGTTGAGAAGAAAGAGGGTCATTCTCGGGCGGGAGCACTCGATGAGTCAGAACGCAAATAAGAAGGTAGCCATGTATGCAAATTACAGAAAATCTAGCATTCTCTTTTTATGATGTCGGGATGCAAGGAAAGAGGAAAGAAGTAGAGTTTTCAGTGAATTTTGAATCAGCTAATCGCCTTCTCAATCACTATAGCGAATCCAGCTTCGCAGCATCAAACGCCAGCATTACAAGATTCAGCGGAGGCGCAAGGCAGCTAGCTAATCATAAAATAATTGACAAGAGAAATTCTCACCCGAAAGATCAGTCAGTTTAGTGGATACTGTGATGCTGAAAAGGTTTGCTCAAGATCTTCCTGCAAAGTCCAGAGATGACAGTGCCAAAAATCGCTGCAATCAGTGCCGTCATGCGATGCTGTCAGTTCTCGAAAGACATGCCTCAAGCCCCCGCACTGATGAACCTGTAGAGTGGCACACTCCCTCATGAGGAAATAGCATGACTTATCAACTACTAATTTAAGCAAGCAGGTTTTCACGGTGTTCCTGCGAGTCCCGTGCTCGTGTGAGGCTGCCAAATAAGAACACTCAGCCACATGAAGGCTCCTTTCACAAACTACTGTCTGCTTTCACACTCTCGCTACGACGCACACATAAAGCTCAGCCTAAAGTCCTTCCTAGACTTTTCTATCTCAGCATCACCATCGACCGCTCTCCCTCTTTGCATCCGGATTCTCCCGCGTCGATCCGCACAGCTCTTCAAGCCTCAAAAACACCCGGCAGGCCTTTGTTTAACGCATTTTCTTTATTGAAAGCTCACCATGAGTCCCCGCCAGCTCCGTTCCTCGCGCCTCATCTCGTCCACTCCCAACGCCGTCTCATCCTCCGATCAGACTTTTGGCTCCAAGCAGCCTGCGGGCAAGTCACAGGGTAAGTTTCGGCACATTCGCCCATTGCTGAAGTCACTGATACTCCCTCTGTAGGACTCATTGAGGAAGAGCGCTGGCTGAAACACCTCTGCGAGAAGGGCAACCCCGGTGTTGGCGACCCGCTGAGACCTGTCAGCGAGGAGACCTTCCAGTCCGATTGGGCGAAGATGCGCTGTGAGCCGGAGCCACAGACTCCCTGCTCGGACAGCAATACGAACGACAAAGACAGCGACAACACGCCTCCCCGTTCCATCCCTCCCAAGCGTAAGGCTCGCGCGACGCCCCAGCAGCCCACCAGGGCGAGCAAGCGCCTTCGCAACCGCGCCGCCGTTACGCCTTCAGACTCAGCTTCCAGCGCGTCTCCTCCCACAATCACCATCACCGATGACGACGAAGACGACTGTGAGAAGGACAGCAACAGCGACAGTGACGACAGCCACACGAGCGACGACTCCGACGACCAATCCCCCGCCGTCTCCACTCCCACCGCGCCCGACCTCCGCCTCAAGACCGACCCCGTCATCGGCCGCAACGGCTTCCGCCTCCTCCACCCGCAGCACCACTTCATCGTCGGCCCCGACCAGTCGCGCCACCTCACCATGACCTACACCGACAACAAGCACGCCGGCCCGCAAACCTACATCTACGGCCCGCGCGGCGCCAACGCGGCCGCGCCGATCGACTGGAGCTCGAAGGCGCACGTGGCGCGGCTGAACCGGTGGTTCAACCAGGTGCTGAAGCGGCACGGGGCGCGCGCGCTGCGGCAGGACGTGGTGTGGTTCACGGCGGAGGAGCGGGCGTGGCTGCGGGCGTTGGGCGCGCGCATGGAGCGCGACGGCCGCGTCCTGCCCAAGCGCCGCCAGGCCGAGCTGTTCAACGCCCGCTGGGCCGGCTCCGTCATCGCCGCCGGCAGGCATGCTGGCACCACGCGCCCGGTGCGCTCCGTCGATAGCCTGCAGAGCGAGGTCTTCAGGAACAAGCTGTATCCTGAGAGTCTGAAGAGGAGGAAGGCGAGATCCGCGGCTTAGAGGGGAGGGGAAGCTGCAAATATCGCCTGAGAACCGTCGACCGGAGGACTGAGCGGGCTGATGACCTGTTCCGAGGGGCTTGGCCGGGTAGGGGTTGGTGCGTGGGTTGGGTCTACAGCTTTGAGCTCGCTTCGTGGGGGATTTGCGCACAGCATGATGGTTTATTGTGTCTTGGTCTTCGTGCTCGTCGGCTGGATTTCTTGTCTTGTGGTTACGGTTCTTTTATTTTCCTTTTTCTTTTGCGTCCAAAAAAGCATAGCGGGTAGTGCATATGCACCCAACAGCACGCAGGAAGCATTTCTTTATATGCCATTCCACAGTGTCTACAAAGGATTTCAAGTTAGCGCCTTCTACCTCTCCAAATGACCCTCTAACGTCCGTTTGGCAAATAATTGTTCCAAGGCAGGGTGGACATGGTAGTAGTCTAGAGAAATGAGTCTGTTTGGAGGTTTATAAGCCTTAAGTCCTATGGAATCTATGAGAACCTATGTGTTGCTTCCAAACTTGATGTTCCATTGGACGGCCCATCTCAGCTGAGAGAGTGAAAATCCAGTAACCTGCCGGACGTGTGTCTTCAGTGAAAGATTGCACCGTGACGTAGGAAGGTGGGGCAGCATTGATACTGCTACTGTTAGAAGCATCCGGTTGGTTGGCGAACCAACGCTTCGCGCCTCAGTGCACATAAATACTCCCAATTCTTGCTCCACCTTCCCGCCGGTCTTCATCAACGCCGGAACTTCACACCCTACTGCCTTCGAACTTCCTCATAATAGCAGCTACTCTACCCACTTCGTTCTGCAGCGCCATCTCACTTGCTCGAGCCTACGATCAAGATGAGCGACCTCAACACACCCCGCCCCTCCGGCTTCCAGATCCTCTACGACGCCATGGGGGTTCCTCAAGACGACCAAGAGGCGTTTGACAAGTTCTGTGACGAGTTGAAGACGAAGCTCATCGATGCGTCCGACCGCGAGCACCAGCTCTGCTCCGCCGGCGGCACTCCATCCACTCGCAACACGCCAGCTCACAGGTCTACCTTGGACAACGCGAGCGAAGCCATGCTGAGCGGTCCTGATGACATTTCACCACATCCTCGCATGCCCTTCCTCCGCCGCAACGCCATCGCCCTAGCCAACCTTTCCGGCTCCGCGCACAGCAGCAATGTCGTCACGCTCCCCGAAGACTTCACCGCCGGCGCCACCACATCCACCGCCTCCCACCACCACAACGCCGCACCGCAGCCCCCCACCACCCGCACCCCACAGCCAGGCACCTGGGCGGCGCTGAAGCCCACGCACCTCGGCCGCCTACACTTCCCGGGCCACGCGCACTACCGCGACTTCGAGATCCCCATCACCGGTACGCCCGCCCCCTCCCTCACCACACGCCACTGACGCACCCCAGGCACGCACGGCTTCCTCCTCCTCCACCGACGCCCACGCTTCACGCCGGGCCCCCGCTTCATCACATCGCGCGACGGGCAGCCGCTCGACCAGCACGCCATGACGACGCTGCACTACACGAGCGCGGCGCAGGCGGGCGTGCAGACGCACGCCTACGCCGCGCGCGCCGCGCTCGACTTCGGCGACAAGAACGACGTGCGCCGGCTGGAGTACTGGGCGCGGTCGTTCCTGGCGCGGCACGGCGTGGCGCCGGCGCGCGGCGAGGCCGTGCCGTACGTGGACGCCGAGCGCGACTGGATCGCGCGCCTGTTCGCGGCGGAGCCGGCGCTGGGCCTGCGGGAGCTGGTGGGGCGGTATAATGGGTTTTGGAAGGGGAGGGTGCTGGATGGGGTGGTGAGGCCCGAGAGGACGGCGAGTGCGCTGAGTAATGAGGTGTATCGGTCGAATTTGAAGAAGAAGGCGTATCTGAGTGGGCGAAATCTGGGGCTGGAGGTGAGCGGGGAGGGCGAGGAGGAGAAGGGTGATGCGGAGGTTTGAGGGATGGGGGATGCCGGGGATATGGGGAGAAGGTTGAGAGGGGTTTGGCGTCGCGACAGGGATGGGCGGCTGGTTGGGACTGGCGTTGACGTGTTGGGTGCGGCTTCGGCGGTGGCAATGGACGAGATGGCGATGCTGCTTGCGGCTAATTGCACTCGTCGGTTACCTATTTTAATCTTCTGGTTTGTCTTCTTCCTGAGCGGACAGCAGAGCCTTCAAAAGGCTGTAGTGCGGACACAATGTCACAGTCTAATCGTGCGATAGTGCCATATTCGTGAGCCGTATAAGAAGTCATCGACAATTGACACTTGAGCGAGTGTCGGCGCCATCTTACCCTCGTGTCGGCCTTTACGGACAGCCGCGCACAACCGCAGTTGCTGCCCGTGGAAGGCTTCTCAGTACAGGGGCCTCTCCAAGCACACGCATGAAGTCCACGACTACGCACTAAGTATGTGTTATGGGAGATCGAACATCCGAAGCCGTACCGGTATATCAATGTATGGACATGCTTTCTTGCCAAGAATGCTGCTCATATCGCGTCGTAGTCTCGAGCATGTGTGTACTGAACTTTCAACACACACCTGTTTGAGAACCAGATCATATACCAGTGCGAACAACTCATCTATCGACGTCGACAAGATAAGAGGAGGGAACTACCGGAAGAGATATCTTGGGTATCTCCTGGAGGGGTCAGGCACTGCTAAAGGGAGGTCCTCTCGTCAGCATTCCGGGGGAGCAGAAAATTGTTGGAGGACGATACTTTGCATGCCCATTTCATCGGCGAAGCTCGGAGAAGTACACAACGCACAAGTCCTGTGTTTACCCCGGATCCAACACCATGTTTCTATTGAAGCAGTTAATCCATTGCGCGCTGATGGAGTAGAGCTGACGTGTAACATAGGGAGCACCCGGATCGCAACCTCAAGCTGCCTGCGAATCAATGTCCGCATTGCCAAAATCCGTTCAAGTCAAACTCTTGTTCGATGATATATCTGATAGCCTCGAATATGTGTGACTGTTTTTTGGAGCTGAGGGTGGAAGGTGTTGAGAAGAGGAAGGAGGCGGAGTTGAGCAGAAATCATGGAAGTGGCAAGTCGGAGTGCGCGAAATGGGCGGACATTTACCGGACCATCTTCCCAAAAGACCCGAAACCACCCTTTCTGCGTATGGTCTATTTGATAATGTTCAGAGAATATGAGATCATAAACTGACTGTCCTTGACCCAGATGCCGGCGACGGCCCCGCACTTGTTTCAGCAAAGTGCCGAAAAGTCTGCCGCAGCGATCTGGCGTCAATTTTGAGTCGTAAGCTTGAAAAAGCCACGAAAGAGGACGCCGATTTCCAAGACGAGCAATCGCGAGGCAAAATCCTCCGCCTTATGCGCAACTTTGTTGAGCAGGCATTGCCCTGGTCACCGGATGACAACTGTGTCCCAGACAATCAGCCCAGTGCCCTCTCAGGCTCGAACGCATCGCCGACTACGTCTGAAGAAGCTTTTGATACGAAAATTGGGGGCGTCGACTTTGATCACGAGGAATGCGCCAAGTGCTCTAGCCGCAAAACCCCAGACATCCTTTCACAGGTGGCTGATGCGCCTTCCGGTCTGGCCCAGGTGCCGGCGACGCCTGCGACGTGCCAATGCACACCACCGAGCCGTTCCTCGCGGCTGAGGATGATGCTCTCTTCATCGGTCTGGGAGGAAGAAGCACATGGGCAATGGACATTTTCCGCAACGGTCCACTTCCGCTTGAGAGAACGGAATTCCCATTTCCATGCCGCGATCAGCTCGAAGTTCCGTCGCCAGTCGACTCCAAAGCACCACTTCGGCTTGGCAGCCGATTGGCTCGCGGCAGGGACGAATATGGGTCTCTTATCGTGGCTGCACCGCATGGCGCGTACGACTTCGATCTGGGAATGCCGGATTGGCCGAGCACTACCGAGGGTATGTCACGGCAGTGCCCGAGGTCCTGCTGGACTGCAGCGCAGCGGCTGCCCTGACTCTGTCGTGCAGCAGGGCGGGTGGCGTGTCCATGGATCTGCTGCGGCTAGCTGGAACTGCAATAACTCGAGATAGCGGAAGAAGAGCCGCCGCTGGGCGCCGCGGCATCGTGACACAGCGAGCAGTCTGTGCGAGCAAATTTCCTCGTCGTGCAGGCATCACAGCACGGCGGAGCACGTTGCCTCAGGAATTTCCGTGCAGCGGCACGCAAATCCAGGAAAACGCGGGACCTGCTCTGCTTTAATACCCCAGCAGCTGCCATGCTCTCGCGCACGGAAACGGAGCTCAAATTCCGCAGGTGTTGTGGTGGAGCGGTGCGATTGGGCGGGCAGGGAGCGCACAGATTCCGAGAGCGGGCATTCTCCGCACTTGGCTCCCCGCAAGCGACCCCACAGAACCCTTACCCCAGATCGGCGGCGTGGCACGGCGGCAGGGCAAGGGCTGGGGCTGGGGCCCAGAAGCCAGGGCCAACGTCGAACAGCGCAACGCTGACGCCTGGCAACGTTGCGAGTGCCGCCGGCAAGTACCAGCTGAAGACTTCGACGCGGAGCCAGGACGCGGCGCCATGGACCGCGGTGGCAGACGTCGGCAGCATGGCTTCGTGCAACTGCCGGGCCTGGGAGCTGGTCAGTGTGCGGCGACAAGTGCCGAAACGGCAGCGTGAGTCGCCGCGCTACTCCTGCGGCGGCAAAGCTTCCGCCACCGGGGCGCAACAAGAGGAAGCCAAGCTCTGAATCTTGTCTATCGCGGCCGTCGCAGCCTGGCGCCAGTGCGCGCGCCTGCATGCCGTGTGCCACTGCCGGCCGTCACGTCGCGGCCCCCTTTCCCCTCCCCATCGTGCACCCACTCGTTCGGCGCTGGTCAGGCCGGCCGCTACGTCCTTTTTCCAGAGATCGTGCCGCTAAAACACTCGTGGCTTGCCGGAGCTGCTGCCCCCATCCAACCGATGCGGCCTCCTCCCGCCTGCGCCCTCCCGCGCCGCGTGCTGCCATAATCGGGGCCCTTCGAGAATCGCGCCCACACGCTACCTGGTCGCCCGCGCCTTAGCGGACGACCCAACCACGCGGGGCCCCGGGTTTCTCCATCGTCGCTCTGGGGGCATGGGGGCTGCGCTTGGCGGCAGCATCCCAGGGCATGGCGTAACGGACTGCATATATTAACGTCGATAGCTCTCACCCGTCAATCTTGTCGGTGTCCAGCGGTGGTGTGTTGGCATCCTTCCTATATTTCTACCTACCGTTCCTGCAGCGCTCCTCCGCTTGCTATCCTCCTTTCAGGCGCACGTTTCTGCAGTCGCGCGGTCGCGGTCTGAGCTTAACTTTACCACCTCGCCTCCCGCCCTGGGCCCGCCGCATCGCGTAGCGAAAGTGAGGGTTGATCCTGGTCGCGCCTGCCCATCCACGCCAGAATTATAACATCTTGGCAACTATCGGGGACCCTACAAGAACGCAGAGCCCGCGCGATCGAGCGCTGAGGTCCACCCACCCTTCCTCGTCACCAACCAATTTCTTCCTGAGGCAGTCCCAGCTCTTGGGTCATCCGCTTGCCCATCATGGAGATGAACTACACAGACAAGGCAAGGCAGAAAGCCCCCTGCGCTCGGCTCCGTAGCTGACAGACCCGCAGGAGCTCCACGAGATCGAGGAGGAGCTCCGCACCGAGATCCTGCCCGGCACGGAGATCATGCGCGATGTCGGATCGCACCACTTTGTGAAGTCGGGCGATTCCAACCACCGCGTGTTGGTGCCGCAGCCCACGGACGACAAGCATGATCCGCTCAACTGGTCTCTCTGGTGGAAGACGTCCGCGATTTCCGTTTCGACGTACATCACCTTCGTCCAGGGTTTTGGTCCCCTGGCTCTCGCGCCGCAATTCGAGTACTACATGAAGGATTTCAACTGCAGCTTGGCCGACGCAATTCAGTTCACCGGCATCTGTATCCTGGTCCTGGGCTTCAGCAACTTTATCTGGTAAATTCGGCCCGTTCTCTGGTCTCGCCGCGCGGGAATTGACAACTCTGGATGCTGACGAGCATGTGCAACGCAGGGTTCCAATCAGCAGCTCATTCGGCCGCCGCCCCGTCCTCTTCTTCTCCACGCTCATCTGTTTCGCATCGTCCATCTGGCGTGCCGAGGCCAAGTCGTACGGCAGCTTCATGGGCGCATGCGTGGTCAACGGCATTGGCGCCGGCCCGGCCGAGACCATGCAGCCCGCCATCATCGCTGACATCTTTTTCTTGCACGATCGTGGAAAGTGGAACACGCTGTACTGGGTGGCATACATGGGGTCGCTGATGTGAGCGCTGACCTTCCCCCCGCCCACACTCCAAGACACCTCTCGAACAGACGCTGACGTTCCGCGCGTGTCCTCGCAGGGTTGGTCCCATCATCTCCGGCTCGATGGCGCTGCACGTCGGCTGGCGCAGCTTCTGGTGGCTCAACACCGCGCTGCTCGGCCTAGGCTGCGTGCTGGTGGCCTTCCTGTACCCGGAGTCCAAGTTCCCGCGGCCGCACATGGACGAACTGCCCTCCGCCAAAACCGCGTCGCCCGCCGCCTCCACGACGGACGAGAAGAACGGCGCGGCAGCCATCGAGATCGCCGACGGCGCCGCGCCCACCGCGGGCGACGGCATCGCGCAAGTCCCGACGCACAAGTCCAGCTCGGGCGACGACCTGGAGGCGACGCCGACGGCGCAGCGCGACCCGTGGCTGGGGCGGGGCACGCCGTCGAAGCGGCAGTGGATGGCGTTCCAGCCCAACGCCAACCCGTGGCGGTCCATCTTCCTCGACCTGTGGGTGCCGTGGAAGCTGTTCGCCTTCCCGATCGTCGAGTTCGCGTCCTTCGTCGTCTCGTGGAGCTGCTCCTCCTTCCTCGCCATCAACCTCACCCAGGCACAGAACTTCGCCGCCCCCCCTTACCTCTGGTCCAGCGAGGTCATCGGCTTCACAAACTTCGCCGTCCTGATTGGCGCGTTCATCGGGCTGTTCACCGCGGGCCCCCTGAGCGATTGGGTCGCTGCGAAGCTGACGGCGAGGAATGGCGGGATCCGTGAGCCCGAGATGCGTCTGCCGGCGATGATTCCGTATGTCATTATCATGATCATCGGGAATATTTGCGTGGCTGTTGGGTACGAGCACAAATGGCACTGGGCGCCGATCGTGGTGGTCGGCTACGCGTGCGCGGGCATCCAGGTTGCGGCGCTGCCGGCGATCGCGAGTACGTATGCGGTCGATTCGTACAAGCCGGTGGCCGGCAGCTTGTTCGTGAGCATCACCGTGAACAAGAACCTGTGGGGTTATGGATTTGGCAAGTTTATCACGCCGTGGAGCGAGAAGGCTGGGTAAGTTTTCTTCCTGTCGCCCTTTTCTGTATGTGGAGCAGGTGGACTAACGGGAGGTGCAGGTTCATTGCCCCGATCATGACTAACTGCGCTCTGATCACGCTCTTCTGTCTCTGTGGTATCATCTTCTACTTCTATGGAAAGACGTTCCGTAGGTGGAGCAAGAACAGCAAGGTCCACAAGATGGAGTAAACTTGCGTTGGAGGGGACTGTGGACATAATGTGATGATGAATGTATCGGATGTAGCTCTTATGAATGATCATGTTTTTGAGATATTGTCTGCTCTGATGCGGAGGCTTCGTAGCTTATGTAGATTACTATTTCAAACCTTAATATGAAGGATGATACCCATACAACTTCTCGAGCCGTGTGCCGTATGATTGTAAAGTGTTGCTCTGCTGTAGATTGTTGCTCTGCGTTGCGTAATTTTGACATTAAGGGGGAGTCTCTGGCCCTGCTAAGTGTTAACGCAAGTTATCATGACATGGTATCCGATACAGTCTTTTGCTTTTATGTTGAGACACTAAAGGTCGCCGTCAGCAGCTCTGGAGTTGTCTGTAGACGATCGGTAGGTTTGGTCATTAGAGCCCAGCTTTGTTTGCGTATTCTAGAAAAGTGGGATAGCTTTGCTATGGTCATTCGCTTGCAGGAGGTTCGCTTCCACCGCGCCCCGTGGGCAGTTGAAACCTTCATCCGGAACAGAAGTGAAGCCAACCTCCCGCCATTCGCATCCGGACGAAGCCTTCAACTCCCCACGACGCAACACAGATCTTCCGCGCCTCAATCCTTCCAAAAACCACACAAGCACACATCAAAACCAACAACCCAAGAAACAACCACAATGCCGCGCGCCACCGCCTCCACCGCCTCCCCCCACCCCCTCACCTTCATCCCCATCGACCCCAGCGCCGCCTACACCACGCCCTCGCCCTCGCCCGCCCCCGCCCGCCACCCCGCCTACCGCACCCGCTGGGCGGCGCCGCTCTCACCGGCGTCCTTCGCGTCGCCGACGGCGGCGACGCGCAAGCGCGGTCGCGCGGACGCGTGGACGGCCGAGGAGAAGGAGCGCTGCCTGCAGGCGCTGACGCTCATCTGGGAGCGGGCGTCGGGCATGGGCAAGATGGAGGCGTGGGGCATGGCGGGCCGGCTGATGGGGGATGTGTGGGGGATGAGCAGGAGCGCGGATGCGGTGGCGAAGGTGTGGAGGGCGGAGTTGGGGGCGGTGTGGGCGGAGAGGAGGAGGGCAAGGGCGAGGGGGGAGGAGGAGGCTGCGGGTGTTGAGGAGGCCGTGGGAATGGCGAAGCAGGGGGAGGAGGGCGAGAGGGAGGAGCAGAATGGGGAGGAGGGCGAGAGGGAGGAGCAGAATGGGGAGATTGGTAGTGGGGTGGGCGAGGAGCAGAGGAGGGAGTGGTTCGGTGGAGAGTTGAGCGAAGAGCTGGAGAAGGAGTTGTTCGGTGGAGAGCTCAGTGAGCTTAGCAAGGAGCTGGAGAGGGACCTGTTCGGCGGAGAGCTCGGCGAGGAGAACTGCGAGGAGCTTAGTAAGGAGCTCAGTGAGGAGCTGGAGAGGGAGATGTTTGGTGGTGACGAGGGCGGCGGCGAGGAGTGATTCGGGGAAGATTTGCAAGTACGCAGCAGCGACTAGGAACCTTCAAAGACAGATATGGGCGGACATGGGGCATACGACAAGATAAAAGATGCGGAGACCAGCTGACAATTCGATCAGCATGACCCAATGCAAGCAGCGTGATGAGCATGCGGATATGAGGCGTGCCAGGTTCAAGTTTTGGCGGCGCAAGTGAGTGCGCGCTGCGGGTTTGCTTGTGACTGCATCAATCGCTGCTCACTGGACCTTTCCACTTCAACAACGAACTTACTTCTTCGCGCCCTGCACTCCCTTCCACGCCCAACGCGCTCCAACAGCCATGGACTCTGGCCAGCAAGGCTCGAAGCTGCCGGCCGGCAGCGAGGACCGTCAGCGCGAAGTCGAAGATCTGCGCAATTTCTCTACCCAGGCCACCGGCCAGATAGCACGCATGGTCGAGCAGTACTATCAGCGCCGCAACCGTCGTCCTGCTCCACAGTCTACCCCGGCCGCCGAATCTGCCACGCAGCACCACCTCAGCGAAGTCACCGAAGCCGAACCCAGCCAGACAACTCTTGCGAGCGCCGACAGTCAGGAAACCATCCTGGCTGAAGACCAAGCCACCAATGCTGCCGCTACGAACTCTCAGCAGCGCCAAGGCGTATTCTTCGCGGCTGAACCTCCGCAGACGCCCACTATGGGCAAAAAGGATGGCCTCCGCAAGCGTCATCCTGCCGGCTATCTCCACGAGACTTACCAGCACATTCCTCACTGGCCGTTCGAGATCTCCAACGTCCGCGCCGAGCCGCTGGAGAACCCGCTGCCAGTGCCGGTGCGCGCACCGCCCGGACTGACCGAAGACCACTTCTGCTTCGCGAACGAGTGCAGCGAGTACCTCGCGCA
Organism: Neofusicoccum ribis; assembly: GCA_021436925.1. Lineage (NCBI taxonomy): Eukaryota > Fungi > Ascomycota > Dothideomycetes > Botryosphaeriales > Botryosphaeriaceae > Neofusicoccum > Neofusicoccum ribis. The sequence goes on along the minus strand of JAJVDC010000120.1, from coordinate 23,053 downwards.
ATGCGGCCCGAACACCGACTTCTCCAAGGTAAACGCGTCCCGCCCGCCAACCCACCCCGCCACACTGACACTCACACTTGCAGACCGTCTTCCTGAACAAGACGTGGTCGCGCCCCAGCAAGCAGCACCGCCACACCCCCGTCTCCCCCGTCGCCCCCGCCCAGCAGCGTCCCGACCCGGACCTGCAGCTCTTCAACAACGACGAAGCATCGCACATCCAGGCCGTCTTCATCGCGAAGGTGGCGGCCATGAAGGCGCGCGCGCAGCACGGCCCGCAGGCTCAGCCGGAGCACGAGCAGCGCAAGCGCAAGCTGGCGCCGGGCGAGCTGCCGCACTGCGACGCCGACGACGACAGCGACCCGGCGCACTACAAGGACTGCGCCGTGTGCCGCGGCATCAGGGCGCGCGCGATCCCGGCCGAGCACTGGTCCTGGGCGAGCAAGGACGGCCGCGAGGAAGAGGCGATGATGCCTATGCACGGCGTCGTCACCAGGGGCGGCTCGAGGCGCATTGCCAGTAACGCGGCCGCGCTTGCCACGCCCGAGACGTCGCTGGCGAGCGAGCAGATGGGCGAGTGATGGGGCGGGGAGAGGGCTGGTGGGGAGGGGCTCGGCTCCACGAGCGGGATGCTAGCGACGATAGACGTGCGGATGAAGCGGGCAGACAAGGCCTGATTGACGCGGACGCAGAGCGCGGAGAGACGAGGTGAAGTGAAGTGCAGTGCAGTGACGTGAAGTGAGCGGCCGGCACGCTTGGGCGCACGGGCCGTTTCGTGATTTTCGCTTGCAAGCCCTGCAGCTGCATATTTTCTTTTCTGGCGCGACGCCGCGCCCTGCTGCCCGCTCCCTCCCCGTCTCCTGCCAGAATATTTCGCAGACGATGTCGCTCTCTTCCCGCTCCTCCGACTCCGGCTCGGACCCGCTGGACACGCGCGGCGACGAGGGTTGGGAGGATGCCGAGCCCGATGTCGAGGAGATCCAGGTCGTCAGCCTGTTCGGCGACGACGTCTTCCCGGATGTCAAGCAGATGATCGACGATTGCAACAAAAGGTACAACTTCGACTTCATTGGCGTCCAGAAGAAGCTGGGTGTGTACTCTTCCTCTCATTTGTCTTAGCTTTGTCTCTTGGTATCTTGTCTTTGGCATTGTTCTGCATCACGTGCGACCGGAATGTCCTGAAAAGGATATCCGCTGCTCAAGCCAATCTGCTCCTCTGCTCCATCTGCGCTGCATAGCATATCTCTCTGCCTTCGCGTCAAAGTTCGAATTCTCAGCAAGTGTCTAATTTACTCCCCAAGGTCTTGATTTCTTTTCGAGTATCAAGCTCGTAAACTACATCCGCAGCGAGGTCAAGAACGGTAACAAGAACCCTGACGTCTCATCTGTATCACCATTCGCCGACGACAAGTACCTCCAGCCCGTTCTCGAGGACGACGCCGTGCTTTTCTCTCTAGACGAACTGTCAGCCAATGATGAGGCTGAAGCCCCGCAGTCGGAAGAAGCCAAGGCTGTCGCGAGGGCCAAGGAGCTGGAGGAGGAGCTCCAGAGACTAGCAAGCCAGTTTGCCGAGTACCGTGAGCAGGTCTCGAAGACGCTTGAGGAGCGCTGGAATGAAAAGGATACCTCCAAGTCTGCCGAGGCTGGCCCCTCGGATTCTGCGAAGGCTCCCGAGGGCAAGTGGGGCATCGATACGGGGTACTTTGATTCCTACTCCTATAACGGTAAGCAAAACACTTTTGTGTTTGGTACCATGGCTGACATCCCCAGACATTCACGAGACCATGCTCAAGGATACTATCCGCACTGATGCCTACCGGGATTTCATCTACGAAAACAAGCACATCTTTGCCGGCAAGACGGTGCTCGATGTCGGCTGTGGCACAGGCATTCTTTCCATGTTCTGCGCAAAGGCGGGAGCGGCCCATGTCATCGCCGTTGACAACAGCGAGATGATTGAGAAGGCAGTCATCAACTGCCACGCCAACGGCTTCTCCGAAAAGATTACCTGCCTGCGCGGCAAGATCGAGGAGGTCACTCTTCCCGTCGAAAAGGTTGACATCATCGTCTCGGAATGGATGGGCTACTGCCTGCTCTTCGAAGCCATGTTCGACAGTGTGATGTGGGCCAGAGACCGCTATCTCAAGCCGGACGGCTTGATGGTGCCCAGCCACACCACTCTGCACATTGCGCCATTTTCCGATGACGATTACGTGGCGGACAGCATCGAGTTCTGGCGCGACGTGTACGGCTTCGACATGAGCGCCATGATGGACAAGATCCGCGACGACGTCAGGGTCAAGAGCCTGACGACCGACAAGCTTGGTAAGCTCAGACACACCCACCCCGGACTCGCGAGCGTGCTAACTCTATCCCCGCAGTCGCGAAGTCTTCTCAATTCATCCAGCTCCCGCTCCACACCATCACCACCGAGGAGCTGGAGTTCGTGAAGAGCTTCTCGGTCGAGATCGACAAGGACGCCGACGCGCTGGACGGCTGGTGCATCTGGTTCGACACGTTCTTCCTGCAGTCGCGCGACGCGGTGCTGCCGGCGGACGCGCGGGCGGAGACGTGGAAGCAGGGCGGCGTGGCGTTCACGACGGGGCCCGGCGGCAAGCCCACGCACTGGGAGTCCGGGCTGCTGCTGGTCGAGCGCAGGGGCGGCGCGGACGAGGCGCTGAAGAAGGGCCAGACGGTCACGGGCAGCGTCACGTACAAGAAGGCGGGCCGCAACACGCGCGACCTGAACATCGAGATCGAGTGGGAGGGCGCCGGCGCGGCGGGCGGAAAGCAGAAGCAGGCGTGGAAGCTGGAGTAGGCGGCCGCGGCGGCGGGCCGGCAGCCAGCAGAGCGATCCCTGCGGGCATGGCACGCAACGGCACTCCGATAGATAGAGCTGGGCTGGGATTTGGATAAAGAACACAGACGGCGGATGGTGTTGGTGGAACGGGCAGCGATTGGCTGCGGGACAGCGCTAGGAATGCATGATTATCGTAGCCAGATGACCGCGGCCGCACTGCCTAGCCCGGATGCGGCGCACATGGACGTTGGGAATGCGGAGGAGGGCGGCGGGCGCCAGGCGGCGAGCTGGAGGCGGCGAGGGCGCACGAGTCGGGTGTCGTCATCGCACGGGCCTGTTTGGCTTGGGAGTCGTCGCCGTTGCCGTGTCGCAGTCACCCCATGACAGCTGGCCTGGCCCTCCACGAGCACCGCGTCCACGCCGCAACTCGCGCACATGCTGTGTCTGCAAGACATCGACGCGTGAGATACGCCCGCCCGCCGCCCGCCCGCGCTGCCCCCAAGAGCCGCCCGTCCGCCGGACCATGACGACGCAGCTGTAGAGCCTCCAAGCTCCAACACTCCCGTTCCATGCGCGCCATCCTCCCCGGCCGTCCCAACGCAGAGCTCGCTGCTGTGACCACCGGGCTCTGGGAGGGAAGGCAGCTCATCGTAGGCCGGACCAGCGCTCTCCGCCCGCCAATGCGCCCCAGCTAACGCGTTCCGCGCCGTGTCGCAGGCGTACATCTCCGGCAATGCCCTCGTCATCCTCGGCGGCCCGCGACACATCATCCAGACAACCTACAATGAAGATGAGGACGACCTGGTCTCGGTGGTTCTGGACGAGCCGTCGGGCAAGATAGCAGTCGCCTCGACGAAGGCCGCCTACGTCTACAAGCCCTACGGCCTGGACATTGGCCAGCCCAAGGTGCGCCGCCCAGCTCTGGTGCTGCGCCGCCGCGAATGCTGACACGAGGAATGGCAGTGGTCCCTACAACACACCCTCACCCTCCCGGACGCGGACGACGAGATCCGAACGCTGTCGTGGGGCCTGGCCGAAGAGCTCTTGGTCGGAAGCGCTTCCCTGACTCTGTTCTCCACCCACAACCACGAATCCGAGCGCCTCTTCTCCACGCCGCTTGCCTCGCCCGCCAAGTTCGCTCACTTCTCGTACGACGCCACATTCATCGCCTCCACCTCCCAATACGACCGCCTTGTGAAAGTATGGCACCGCCTCAGCTTTGGCAGCGTCGAGGAGCGCTTCGACGTCGCCTACCTCCCCCACCCCACCACCGTCACCGGCCTGCACTGGCGCCGGCCCCGACACCGCGAGCAGAGCATTGAAAACGTGCTGTACACAATATGTGCCGACTACAAGGTCCGCGTGTGGGTGGGCGGAGAACACTTTGGTCCGGAGATTTTCCAGCTGTGGGCGGACATCGACCTGGCCGAGTCCATCAAGCCCCGCGCCCTCGATCCCGGCTCTCGGTCAGGCCGCCGCTACACATTCTTCATTGACAGCGCCGACTTCGCCGTTGCCACGGAAAAGGCGGTGCAGCAGGCCTCAGACAAGCGCGGACAGGAGGAGTCTCACGCCCTGCAACACCTGATCGAGGTTGCGAATCGGACGCCCGAGGTATGTGTGGTGCTGGACGACAAGGGGAACATGTCGGCTTGGGGGCTGGAGAGCGTCGATACCAAAACGAAGAAGACCAGCGCCATCTTCAACATCGCCCACGTTGAAGGTCTGAAGCTCCACTTTGCCAAGGATGTTCTTCCAATTGAAGACAATGTTCAATTCTACAGCTTCTGCGGAGACACCCACGGCAGTTCGTTCACCCTTCTCATGCATCATTTTGACGGCAGGTTAGAATGGTTGGAGGGAAAGATTGACTTCTTGTTCGACCCGTCGCCGCTGAAGTTGACCAGACTGCAGCGCGAGACGATCTTGACAGGACACACGGGCCCCATCAAGAAAGCGGTTCGCACAGCAACAGGCCGGGCATTGATATCACGCACAGACAAGAACGAGGGTGTTGTGTGGAAACAAGAAAACTCGAAGCATTCCGGGCCGGTGCTTGCCCGACACAGCACCGTGCAGGTACATGAGCATATCCATCGGACGTCATTGCTGCAAGAGGGCGACTTTGTGGTCTTCCTGCACCATGGCAGCATTTCGCTCTGGGATGCTCGATCATCGAGGGCTAAGGAGGTCGCTCGCTGCAAGTATGAACTGCAAGGGAAACCGCTCTGCCTCCTGCTCATTCCGGAAGTTGAGGCGGATACTGGATGCATCCACCTCGCCACTATATCCTCCGAGATGAAGGGAATTGGATGGGAAGTTCGGATACCGCCAAAAATAACAGGCGGGAGTTTCCGTGGACATCGCCGGACACCGTCGATCAACGTGGAAGGCAAGATATCCATTCAGGAAATCTGCAAGTTTGACCTGGGTGATGGGGAGGGACTCGCTTACGTCATCCCCGTCGACCCGGCTGGAACTCCGTCTGTCATCTCTGGCTTCCTCGACACTTTTGCGCGCGATGTTGCAATCTCCTACACCACCTCCGGCGTCATTAAATCCTGGACGGCTCGGCTGAGCTCCAATCGGAAGAAGTTAGAATGGCTGTGTACTTCGACAGTGGATACGGGAGTTGATAATCCAACACTGTGTAGTGGTACTTCCATCCGCAAAGCAGCGTTGGTTGATGCTGAGAAGACTGGACTCACAATTTGGAGCACAAGAAGCGCGCAACTGGAACATGAGGAGCGCTTTGAAAGTCATGACATCATTCAGGACGTCGATTGGTCTTCATCGCCTGACAACCAGTCCATTCTTGCCGTTGGCTTTCCCCACAGAGTTGTCATCTACGCGCAACTCCGCTACAACTATCTCGACCATGGTCCATCTTGGGCGGCGATCCGCGAGATCCGCATCCGGGAATTCACACCCCATCCCATTGGTGATTCAGTTTGGCTTGGGAGGGGAAATCTGGTCATCGGCGCTGGCAACCAACTCTTCGTTCAAGACGAGCATGTTGAAGTTGATGATGGCGTTCTTCCAGATTTCCGTCTTGCGACGCAATCACATCGCGAGGCACATCGAAAGAAGGAAATTGACTTGTTCACTCTTGTCAGTAGACTCAATGGCCCGCTGCCGGTTTATCATCCGCAACTACTGGCCCAATGCGTGCTCCTTGGGAAGCTGCCTCTTGTGCAACGAATCCTCATCAACTTGTACAGAACTCTCAAGTTCTACACCGAGGGTGATTCTTTTGACACTTTCCTTGGACTGTCGCCTGAAGAGTTCTTCCTGGATCAAGATGTGAGTATTATTTGTTTTTCATCAGAGGTGCACGACTGACGAACCGATAGAATGTTATGAATGGCGCCGCTCGGAAGGAAATGCAGTCATCCTACGCAGACTTCACCGATGCCGATGATGAACCGGCCAGCGTCACAGAAGAGGTTGCTGCAAACTTGAATGAGCTCCTCTTGACCAAATCGGTGCCGCAGTTGTCGAATCGCGAGCAATTCCATCTGGCAGACATCGTCGAGTGTGTCGGCACTGTCGAGAAACACCGGAGAAGTGTCGACGATAACGCCTGTCGCTTCTTGCTGTTCTTTAGACAGCACTACCTCCGCGACAGAGACGGACAACGGAGTGAAGACAAGGCTCACATTTCTTGGCGCGAAATCACTTGGGCGTATCACAGCGGCAGCCAGGATATCCTGATGGATCTGGTCAGCAGGCACTTCCAGGGGCGAATTCTTTGGAAGCAGGCGAAGGAGGCGGGCATCTTTATGTGGATGACCGACCTCAACGCATTGGTGAGTTTTGAGAGAGCTTTGCAAATGGGAATGCAACACACTAACTATCCCATCACAGCGCGCCCAATTCGAAGTTATCGCCCGGAATGAGTACACCAAGACTGAAGAGAAGAACCCGGTTGACTGCAGCCTGTACTATCTTGCACTGCGCAAGAAAGCAGTCCTTATTGGTTTGTGGCGCATGGCTACATGGAACCGTGAGCAGTCCGGCACCCATCGTCTGCTACAGAACAATTTCAATGAGGCTCGTTGGCGAACCGCTGCGCTGAAGAATGCCTACGCGCTAATGGGCAGGCATCGCTTTGAATATGCGGCAGCATTCTTTCTCCTGGCGGATCATCTTCAGGATGCCGTCTCGATTCTGGCTAACCAAATGAACGACATGCAGTTGGCTATCGCCGTTGCAAGGGTCTACGAGGGAGATGATGGACCTGTGTTACGCAAGTTTATTACAGAAAGGGCTCTCCCACATGCTGTAATGGAAGGCAATCGGTGGATGGCAACATGGGCTTTCTGGATGCTCGGCAAGCGTGACGTCGCCGTGCGTGCCTTGGTGGTAAGCTCCCGCTCCCATCCCCAACCGCAACCAGCTAACACATGCCTGCAGACCCCCCTCTCCGGCCTCCTCTCGCCGCCCGACTCCCCCAGCCTGCAGTCCAAGCTCTTCCTCACAGACGACCCGGCCCTCGTCGTCCTCTACCGCCAGCTCCGCGACAAGTCGCTCCAGACGCTCCGCGGCGCGCTCGCCGTCACGCCGCGCGCCGAGTGGGAGTTCCTGGTGCACACGGCGCGGCTGTACGAGCGCATGGGCTGCGACCTGCTCGCGCTCGACCTCGTCCGGTCGTGGGAGTTCCTGGCGCCGCAGCAGCCGCGCGAGCAGCTGGGCCCGCTGCCCACCCGCCTGCCGCCGCACTCGAGCCACCACGGCCCGCTCAGCCCGGGTGCCGGCGCCGGCGCCACGTACGACATCGATCCGCGGAAGCTGCTGCGGCGGCGTAGCAGTCTGGTCGTCGCGGACTTGCCGGCGAGGGAGGAGGTGCGGAGCGCGTTGGACGGGTTTGTGGATGAGGTTGGTGGGGAGGCGAATGGGGAGGTGAATGGGAGTGGGGTGGCGAATGGGGCGGCGGAGCAGAAGAAGAAACCGCCGCCGACGCAGTTTCATGAGCCGGATGCTAATAGTCTGTTGGATTCGTTTGGGTTTTGAGGAAGAGGGGAGGGGAGGGGAGGGGAGGGGAGGGTTTGTAAGTTGTGGTTTGGGGAAGGGATCCGCTGTAGATTACCCGAGGGCATTTGGAAAATGGCGTATTCCGGGCAGTTCTTTTTTTTTTCTGTCAGGGAGGTCGGAGCGTGACTGCTGGAGATTTGTTCGATACCGTGAAGGATGAGATTGAGAAAGGGATTTTTTTTTCTCTTCTATTCGTCTTGATGATTGTTTTTCGTGCGTTGTTTTAATCGTCAAGTCCACTCCTACCTCCGTCCACCACCTCCCCCCGAGCGCCCAAATGACACGGCACAACCTCTTCTCCTCCGGTGTCGACGCCACCCGATCGGATGCCCCGGAAATGTCCCACGTCTCCATTTCTCTCTCGTCGCTGCTTTCCGTGCACGAGAGAAAAAACGATAGCGCCCCTGCCTCTCCTCCAAAAGGCCTCCTCGCCGCCGATCAGGCCAACGGAGTTGCGCGGGAACATCGCCCGGTTGCCAGCCAGCCAGCCAGCCAGCCAGCCGGTCTCCATGACTATCGCGCGCGCCCCCGACCGGTGCGGTGCGCTCCGGCCGCGCGACGCGGCTCGCCAGCCGTGCGGCTCAGGCCGGATGGGGCGGGTTTAAACTTTGCGGCGGCTTGCGGGGTCTGGGCGGCTGGGCTGGAGGGGGGAGATGGGGGATCGTGACGAGGGCTTGCTTGGAGACCGCGCGTGCGGCTGGGGGGATGGGGGTATCGTGGGAGCGCGGTTGCTGGGGTTGGCGCTGGGAGGGCGGCGATGCGTTCCTGGGCGCTCTTTTTTTTTTTTTCTTCCTCTCTCGAGGGCGGTGCTCGAGACGGGGTTCGCCCGCTTTGGCGCCGGGGATGTGGGCGGGCTGCTACGTCCGTTGGGTTGAGGCGGTGGGGGAGTCGCTGCGGGTGATGGTTTCTTTGTGCGTTGAGTCAGTTTTGATTTATATAGCTCCGGATGTAGCGAGGTGTTGCTATGTCCGACGGGTGGTTTGTGGAGTGTGGAGGAACGCCAGATGGAGAATGGAGAGTGATGTGGAGTATATTCGACTTGATGTTCTACGTGTCTGTGATCTTTTGTTCTTGCAGTGTCAATAGATACTTTTCTCTCGTTGCTCCATAGGGTTTTCTTATGAGATTTCGGGGTATGGAGACTGTTTCATTGGCTCATATTAACCTGACGTCTTTCTAACGCATTGGCACCGCTCTAGACCTAATCAGTTGGCTGTTAGTTGTCATTTACGGTGAGCGGCAGTAGCGACAATAGGAGAGCGGATGATCTGATCAGGCGGGGGAGAACAATGGGGAATATTGAACCGCATTTCTGCTATAAACGCTTAGATCGGGTCTTGGTGCAGGCGTCTTCTGGGCCAAGTATAGACACACGGGCATCAATGGCTGATAACTGGTTCGTCGTCAAAGCACGGTCCCAGGGAGAGAGGCATTTGTTTGCACAGGATGCGCGTATGCTCTTCGCCTTCGATACGAGATGCGAGATCTGCCATTTCCTTCTAAGCGAGATGGCTAGGTAGCAAGTGTTTTTGCTGATCACGTCTAGATGGTCGGTGAAGGCGGTAGCGCTGTGGTTCTTAACGATGCGTTGGTGATAGCGGTGGGCTATAATTGATAGCGTCGCGTATAGTTTCCAATGGCCTACATTTGACTTATTCTGTTTATAGCCGGGTCACTGGACGAGGCATTGCGCATCGTATTGACGATTTGGCAGAGCTTGTGTGCGTTGCTTGGCGAGCTTGGGCTCGGGGCCAGGCATGTGCAAGGCAACTACGGCCGACAGCAAACAGGATTGCGATGGGGCGAGTGATTGGCGAGGTGATGGGCGGATGCGATTCAAGGGAGCAGCTCCAGCGGAGCGGGTCCTTTTGGGTTCCTGGGAAAAAATTCGCAGAGGCCGTAGCTCGTTCCTTTCTCGCTCTTCCCGACGCCGCGGCCGCACTCGTCCGAGCCAGGCTGCGTGCTCCCCCATTTCATGAGCTCATCAGCCGACGCATCGGTGGAGTCGGGGAAGCGGCCGGGTTCGCCGGATTGACGAGCTCTGAGCATGGCGGCGTCTCTACTCTGCGCGGTGGGGAGCATGTTTGAGCATTGCGGCTGCCGTCTCTCCACTCGAGCGGCGGGAGGAAAGAGATTTCCGGAGACGGTCAGCATTGCTTTCGCTCGGAGAGGAAAGTGGAACAGGGCTGAGGCGGCCGGAGAACATGGAGCAATAGGGAAGGTCTGGCAGCCTTGGCCATATTGCTTGTCTCACGACGGCCCCTGGCGGCGGCATGGTGGAACCGTCAGCGCGGAGACGTCTTGAAACCTCCTCATGCACGCTGTTTGAGCGGCGATTGACGGGACGCGCACACAGCGGCGGATGGGATGCGCGAGGTGACGATGATGGGGAGTGTTCGTGCTGATCTGCGATCGTCCTTAATTTCCTCGGCTGTGGCGCTGTCGCCGTGGCCGCGGCTTCCGGAAAACTTCTCTCCCACCAACATCACTGCACCCGCCCCCGTCGCCAATCGGCAGCCTGCGCTGCGCCGCCACTCGCGCTGCCTCGGAGCTCGCCCGCCGCACTGAGCCTCCCCGGATTGAGCTTAGGTCTGGCGGCTGGCGGCTGGCGGCTGACGGCTGGTTTCCGCCCTCGACATCAACAACCCACCGCGGAGCACCTCCCCCATCCAATGCTGCGCACGCTGGCATGCAGCGTAATCCTGCAGTCTGCCTGCACCTGACCGGTCGGTCCTTCCATCGTCGGCTGCCAGAAGGCCTGCCTGGCTTTCGGATCGCCCTGGGCCCACACGTGTGACGCTGGCCCGCCGTGGATCTCGCGTGCCGCCCTGCCGCCCTCAAAAGGAGCTGCCGATCATTGCTGCAGCGGCTGCTGTTCAGGAACGCCCGGACTCTAGACGTAGTCCTCGGCGCCGTTTATTTTGCACGGCACGCTCCTCGCGGCAGCCTCCCGGGCGATAGCTGGGCCATGCGCCGCGTGTGGACGGCGACTGTGCGGCTGAGAGGCGCGACGCGTCACAGCAGCTCTGTCCAGTGTCTTGCTATGGCCACGAGAGGTCCCACCGTGCTCGCCCACGGTGTTGAGGCCAATTGGACGCGACTGTGGGCTCGACCGCGCGCTAGCACCACCGTTTTCGGACCGAGCACGTCTGCCGTCGTGACGGATCAGGCAAACGGGACATGGCGAAGCGGCTCGTAGCGCCCTGCCAACCCGAGACTCGGGCTGCGGCCCATTGCAGGCCGACGCAGGTACAGCGCGGGTCGAGATTGCGTCTGCCGCGTCTTCCTTCCAGTCCTCAGGAGGCCTCTGTTCCTGTGCCGATGCTCATGCTCCCGCGCCGCAGCGTAATGTCCGGAACACTGGGGCCTGCAATGGCCCAGGCACGCAACCATCGTCCTGCCTCGCCCAGGGTCCCGTGGCAAACCATGCCGTAGGGATCACGCCGCCGCCGCCCTAGGCCGCAAGGGATGCGGCGATGATCGCAGGGAGCCCGCTAGCAGGGTGTGCACGCAGCACTCTCACGTCGCCCGTGTATGCCGTTACAGCTGTCTCTTACGCATCCACCGCGGGCAGGGAACAGCCTGGCGGTGCCGTCTTTGTACCACTGCATGCAGGGCAGGATCGCTCAATTTATCCCGGCTGTCCCTGCACGCTGAGATCCAGCGACGAGCATCTGCCCAGGCCGGAGCCAGGTAGACGGTTCCCGCAGACTTGAATCCTGACAGTCGTGATCCGGAGTTTTGGCGCGAGGCCGTCTAGACCATGCATCCTCTTGATCCTTCCTTAGAGGGTTTTCCGGATTTGTCGAATGGTCAGGGCATCGCATACCTCACCGACAGAGCAGTGCCAGCCCCGGTCCCGTATACAAGTCTGAGCTCCACCACCCTGGCACATAAGCATTGCTCCCTCTCCCACTCGCTACGCTCGGCGCTCGAGACCCACCCCCGGGTCTTTCATTCTTCCCGTCCTCGTTCCCACCCATCTCTAACGACCCCCCTCCTCCGCTTCGTCCGGAGTCTGTTTAAGCCCGCCGGTCCCAGTTCCCCAAGTCTGGAGCCGCCCGCCCGCCGCACCACCCACCTTTAACTCCCGGACTACATCATCAGACCAACAAGCCTCCACCCGCCGCTGTGCGTGCGACACATCCTCGGTGATCCATTCGGCGACAGGCCCAGCAAACTTCCTCAGGTCTACGAACCGGCTCAGACCACCTATCTTGCATCATGACGATATTCGTGGATAATGCGCCGCACGTGGCCGGCACAATCATCAGCATCACGATTCTCGCCTTCACCATGTTTGCGCTGCGGGTGTATACAAGATTAAAGGTGGCGGCCTGGGGAATTGATGATTGGTGCATGACAGCAGCTACAGTAGCGTCCCCGCCCTCCATGCCCTGTCTCCATTTACTGACCGGCCAGGTACCTTTCGCCATCCTCTCAGCGTCGTGCTTGGTGGCCGCTTTTAATGGTGTCGGTGTTCACAAGCAGAGATTCGGGCAGCCGGGTGATCCAAACTACAAGTACCAGGAACTGGGCCTGAAGGTACGCCACGTCTGCGGCGAGTCACAACGGCAGCAGGCTAACAGACGCAGTGGTTCTTCATGTTCGAGGTGTTCTACTGCGTCGCAATCATCCCAATCAAGCTCAGCATCGCGTTCCAGTTGATCCGCATTGCCCAGGGACGCAAGCCCTTCGTTTACAGCCAGTATGTGGTGGCGGCAATGTTCACGACCATGAACGTCATTGCCGCCTTCTACATCATTTTCCAGTGCAAGCCTGTCTCGTAGGTCTTCCCCGCGGCTGCGCGCCCCGAAACACGAGGCACTGACGGCGTGAGCAGATGGGCGTGGAACACGAACCAGCCGGGAGGATGCAACGACGCGAGGATTCTCACCGACATCTACTACGCGACGACGGCAGTCAACATCGCGACCGACTGGTTTTCGGCATTCATGTAAGTGGTTGGGGTGCGGTTGAGTGCCGCGACTCAGGCACCGCGGCTAACGAGTCATCAGGCCCATCCCGCTGCTGTGGGACGTGAAGCTTAACCGCAACGCCAAGATCTCGGTTGGCGCCATCCTGAGCTTGGGTATCTTGTGAGTTGATCTTGGAGAGCGAGATCTGGGGCGGTCGAGGCTAACTGCGTCATCCAGCGCCTCGCTGTCGGCGTGCATTCGCCTCAAGTACACGGTCAACCTGCAGAACTCGACCGACTACCTTTGTGAGTCCCCTGCGGATATCCGGAGTTCGACAGAGCCGCTGCACACGCATTTGCTGACATTTCTGCCCAGATGCCATTTCCGACATCCTGATCTGGGGTTACGCCGAGAACGGCATCGGCATGATCGTCGGCTGCGTTGGCACGCTTCGCCCTCTCTTCCGCAAGGTGCTGCACCTGGGCGGCTCCGAGAGCGATCCCTCGACGCCGCGCTACGGCCTCAACAGCCAGAAGTACGCCACCGGAACCTTCCCGAGCAACGCGCGCCGCACCTACAAGGACCTCGACACCGCGTACGAGCTGGAGGACGGCAACGGGAGCTCCGCAGCGTCGGCGGCCGACAAGTACGGAACCACGACGCACGAGACGCAGATCAAGGCTGGCTACGAGAGAGACGGGAGCCTCCACAGCGACTCGGACAGCCAGAAGCAGATTCTGGACGAGTCGGGCGGCATCATGGTGCACTCGCACGTGCAAGTGTCCCGAGAGTAGAGTGCGTGTAAAAGTGCGGGTTTTTTTTTTGCTTGGCGTAGCGGTATGTCACGTTTTGCTGCGATCCGGGGGCTTTCCCAGGGGCTGGAGCTGGAGCACCAGGCGCATTTGGAGTGCCGCATCGGGCACCCTTCTTTTTGGAAACTTGGAAGATACCACGACGTAGGTTTTGTAATAGGGAATATACTCTTTTGTTCAAAGCCGCCGGCACGTCTGCACAGCGCATGGCCGCAAACCCGCCCCAACCAGCACGCCGGGCTCAGTCGGCACCAGCCCTGCGGCACCACCCCAAACCAGCGTCCCCAATGCGAGCGGGCAACACCCAGCACCAGCAGCCTCCCACACTCCGTTTTCCCAAAGCGAGTCGTTGCCAAGACTTGCATTGAACAGCAGGTACGCTACCACCCTCTGCGCCCCCAAAGCGGCTTAGATCACCACCGCCGCATGCTCCGTCGACCCATTCTCTAACGCACGCATAACACCCATCCAGCTATAGGGCGCCCGTCACGTGGGCCGCAACGCATGAATGAGGGGTCCTTGTCTCCCGCCGTCGACGACACGCCCTGCGAACCCAAACCCCCAACACCCAACCGACCTGCCTCGTCTCCCGCCGGCACGCCCGCCCCTTTAATCAGCAAACCTTCTCGACAGCCCGTCCGGCCCGAGGCCGAGCGTCGTTGACAACTTGCACGCCGCAGAGAGCGGGGAAGCGGCGCGAGCGTTCGTTTTCCCCGGCGCCATCTGGATCGGCGGCCGCCACGGTTTCCTCCCCGTCCGAGCGCAGCAGCGCCTGCGCCGGCGACCCGACCCGACCTGACCGGGCCGCGCCGGGCCTGAGGTGGCGCAAGGGCGTGGCTGGACGTCCGTTTGCTCGCTCGGCCGGCGATCGTCTGCGAACGGCGGCACCTGGACGCGATACCGGTGGCGCCGTCCGCCTTCCCCGAGGCTGCCCCTGCCGTCTTCGCCGTCTGGCTGGACGAGGCTGATCTGTGGCGGTTGGGTTGGGTTCTGGGTGCGCGGACGACACGTCGGTCCCGACCCGATTGGGCAACGCAGCGCACGTCCGACTTCGCATGCGCGTGTCGCGAACGCGCGAGTGAGGTGCGAGAGATCTGCTGGGCGGTTACTGAGGACCTGGCAGCACTGTGCTGCGATATACTGGTGCGCTTCGAGGTGTTGAGGCGTGCTGGATGCGTCACTGTTTTGTCTGGATTTGAATCCTGCGACGGCGCGGACTGGGATTCGTACATCCTTGCCTCTGGATCCTCGACACTCGCAAGCATATCTATTCACGGAAGTGATGTCTGGATGGTAATACACCAGGCGTAACGAGGCAACAAGACGACGTTCATTCCACGACTGCGGTGCAGTCAACGACTCTTTCAACGACCCTTACGGTTGGCCCAGCTGTGCTCTGCAGCCCATTTACATTCGACCTATCCTTTCCATCGACCATCGACATTACATTACGACTGCGTGCTGTCCACGCCTCACTTTCACGACAAAATGCCATCAAGAGCCACCACCACCACCACCGACAGGACCAGTTTTCACACCCGACCCCGCGCATCAAGCTGCCCTCCCTCCCTCCCCACCACCCCGAATCTCTCCAATCCCCCCACCCCAACCAGACAACCCCCAACCCTCCCCACCCTCCCCCCCGAACTCCTCTCCCAAATCCTCACCCACCTCCCCCGCCCCTCCCTCCCCCTCCACCTGCACCCCTCCAGCCTCGCCCGCTTCTCCGCCCTCGCCTCCTCCCCGCACCTCGCCCCCCTCATCCGCACCCTCCGCCTCCACCGCCCCCTGCCGGCGTTCCGCTCCCCCGCCGCGTTCCGCGATGCCCTGCCGCCGCGCCTGGTCGGGGCGGCGGAGGTGCTGTGGGCGCGGTATGAGGACGACAGGAAGCGCGAGCGGGAGGAGGTGGAGGGGTTGGCGGCGCGGGTGCCGCTGCGGGGGCGGGAGGGGTTGGTGCCGCCGGGGGAGGGCGGGGGGTGCGAGCGGTGGTTTTTCGAGGTGTATGCGCGGTTCGAGGAGGCGGTGGCGGGGTTGCCGGGGCTGCGGGAGGTGGTGGCTGAGGCGGGGGGAGGGGGGCGGAGAGGGGGAGGGGGTGGTTGGAGGGGTTTGGGGTGGTGTATCTGCTGAGGGTGGTGGGGTGGGGGGCGGGGGCTGGGAGGGCGGCGCCGGTGAGGGGGTTGAGGGTGGGGTGGGATGAGAGGGTTGGGGGCGGGCCGGTGGAGATGGGGGTTGCGGAGTGGTTTTTCTTTGAGGGGATGGGAAGGGCGGCGGAGGGGGTAGAACCGGGCGGGAAGGTGGTGGGGGGTGGGGCGGATGCGGAGATGCCGGTCGCGTTGGTTCATGCGGCGTTTGCGCATCTCTCGCGGCTGGATGTCGAGGTGAGGTATCGGGTCTGCGAGGATGGCGAGCCGCATGCCGGCCAGGTCATGTGGCAGCTGTCGAGGGATTGTCTAAGCACGGCACAGGCGCTCGAGCATCTTAGGCTTGTGCTCACGCCGTTTGACGATGGTGGAGGCATCCCGGTGGAGGAGGATTGCGATATCTTCAAGTTCTTCACGGGGACTTGGCCGCGGTTGAGGGAGCTGGAGTTGGGGGTCTGCACCACAGAAGAAAGATTGGTGGATATGCTTGGTAGAATGGCGCCCAGCTTGAGAAGGTTGCGTCTGAAAGGGTCCATGTTGCTCGTAGAGAAGGGGAGTTGGCCTGGTGTGTTCAGGAGAATGCGGACAGTGCAGTGGAATGTGCTGGAAGAGGTGGATTGCTGGGACCTGAGGGACATGGACTATGGGGCCATGACGGAGAGGAAATACTTTGCGAGGCTGGAGCCTGAGGGGTGCGGCAGTTACGACAGTAATGCTTACGGGCGGGCGGTGAGGGACTGGGTGCTCGAGAGGAGTGACGTGGAGCCGGAATGGGATGAGGGGACATTTGTGAGGAATCACACGGCGGTTTGTAGGGAGTGCACAAGCGATGTAGCGCTACAAGATGTTGTGGAAGAGGTGGATTGCATGGCAATTTCTGAGCAAGCTGGGTTGGAAGCGAGTGTGGGGTTAGGATCTGATGAAGTTCGCTCTGATACCCCCGTAAATGAGTCCATTCAAGTGTTCACCATCTAAAAGCTGTTGCTCATATCTCCTGATTTCCCTACCCCTTAACAGCAGTCAATGTTGTACCCTCACGCTGCCTCCGCTGAAAATCCTTCGCGCCGTTGTAGGTGCAGTTGTAATCCATGAACTCTGCAGTGGTCCTGTGCCGCACCAGCTTGTTAGCACCTGAGAGCCCGCAATTCTGCCAGTAGATCAACTTACAGCGTGACCTTCGAGTCCTTCCCATTCGTCGCCGGCTTCGCTGCATTCCGACTGTACGCCTGAATGAGCGTCGCCCTCTCGTACCTGCACTTAACCACCTCCTCCAGCCTCCTCTCCACCTCCTCCCCATCCACCCACCCGTCCACCCCCTCAAACATCGCCCCCAGCGCCTCCGCATCCTCCAAGCTCTGACTCGCCCCCTGCCCCTGCGTCGGCAACATCGCATGCGCTGCATCCCCCACCAGCACCACCCTCCCCCTCCTCCACCTCTCCAACGGCTCCAGATCCCTCAACTGCCACAGCCCCACCGGCCCCGCCACATCAAACAGCCCCGCCAGCCACTCAGGAAAATCCCTATACGCCTCCCTCAACGCCTCCACCGACCCCTCCGTCCGCCACCCCGCCCCAGCCGCGTCCTCCCGCATCAACCCATCCGGCACGATCGCCACAACCGCGTAGTCGCCCCCCTCGCCCTCCCCCACCCGACACGGCCCCATCACCAGCCGCCGATCCCACCCCATCACCATGCTCGTGTACGGCGCGGCCGGGTCGACGCGCGCCGCGAAGGGCGTGGCGCGCAGCGCGGCGACGGGCGCCATGAAGCGGTACGCGGACAGGCCGGTGGGCGCGGCGTGGGCGGCGCGGCCGAGGACGGCGGCGCGCAGGGCGCTGTGGATGCCGTCGGCGGCGACGACGAGGTCAGCGGAGAGGGTGGTGGTCGAGTCGGCGAGGCGCACGGTGCCGGTGGCGGGGCAGGCGGAGGCGACGCGTGTGGAGAGGCGGAGCGAGGCGGGAGGGCCGGGGCGGTGGGGCGAGGTGGCGGCGTGGAGGAGGAGGGCGTGGAGGTCGCGGCGGTGGTAGATTATGCGGTCCTGGTGGGGGGGGGGGGGGGTTAGCGGGGGTTAGAGGGGGGGAGGGAGAGCGGCTGGGTGGGGAGACAAGGTGTCTGGGGGAAGGGCGAGCAGGCGGCACTTACGGCTCCGTATTCGACCTTGGTCACCAGCGGGATCTCCTTCACCAGCTCCCCCTCGGTCGAGTATATCCGGAAGCCCCTGTCCACGACCCGCTTGCATTCGGGCTCAGTCGCGTCGTCGCCGGTCCCGACCTTCCATCGCTGTTCGAGAATCTTGGATGCATTGGGCTGGAGTGAAATGGCGGCACCAATCTCGCGCAGGAAGCTGGACTGCTCGAGAATGGTGATCTCGCGCCCGGGGCCGCGAAGAGCTATTGCCTAGGGTTTGCTATTAGAAAGACTTCGAGGTTGAGAAAGGGTGGTGGGTTTGGTCTTACGGCGCTGAGCCCGCATATGCCTCCGCCAACGATGATGATGCGGAAGGGCCGCTTGGTTCCATTCTCTGAAGCAGACATGGCTTGATTGTATAGAGTGGTTGACGTGCAGTTCAACCTGAGGAGACGCAGGAGGAAATGGACGAAGAAAGTCTGTGGAAGTCAAGCTCCACATGTCTCCCCTCCACCCGCCACACTTAACTTGCCGCGAGCAGCTACAGCTCCTGCAGTACCCCGCCAAACGTCGGTAGGTCGGAATCGTATGTTCTTTCCGACCCCACAATCCCGGAAGGGGAAGGGCTCGCCAAGTCGGAAAGACGGTCGGAAAGGTGGACGAAGTGTGGAGGATCGCCGGCTAGCCGCCCACGTTTCCGGCGTCGTATTCCATCTCCCCTACCGGATCGGAGACCACAGCCAGCACGGAGAGCAAATAGCACACTCATCAAGACGGAATGCTTCTCGATCTACAATTCGGTCCTCGTGCGTCAGCAAGGGCGCACCTGCAACAACCGCAGCGCATATAATTCCCCCGATTCTTGCCCTCCTCCCCACTTCGACCATCCCATCCTATCTCCTCAACACCATCTCACCACCCGAGCACACCAGCCATCCACCATGCCCTCCCAACCCATCCAGCCCCAGCCCTCCGGCCCCGACCGCCTCAAGTGCTCCCTAGCCGACCGGCACTACGGCGACTTCCGCGACGACCTCTCACGCGACGGCTTCGCCATCATCAAAGGCGCCATCCCGCGCGACCGCGCCGACGCCTACGCCGACGAGATGTACTCGTGGCTAGAAGGCTTGTAAGCCCGTCGTCTCGCCCCACGCTCCACCTCCCCATCACTCACCCACCCCCCAGCAACCTCGGCTTCAACCGCCACGACCCCTCCACCATCCACCACCGGCACCTCCCCCACATCACCGAAAAAGGCATGATCCTCCACTACGCCGCCACGCACGAGCGCTTCACCTGGTCCATCCGCGCCGAGCCCGGCGTCATCGCGCCCTTCGCCGCCGCCTACGCGACGCCCGACCTGCTCGTCTCGTTCGACGCGCTCAACGCCTCCTTCCCGCACCGCGCCGACCTGGCCCCCAACGAGCCCTGGCCGCACCAGGACCAGGACCCCGAGGTGGGCGGGTTCCGCTGCCTGCAGGGGCTGGTCAACCTGCTGCCGAACGGGCCGGATGACGGCGGGCTGATCGTGTGCCGCGGCGGGCACCGCGTCAGCGAGGCGTTCCACGATGCCATGCGGGCGGAGGGGGAGGAGCGGATTCCGGCGTGGACGGCGGAGTGGTATGGGTTTACGGAGCGGGGGATGGCGTGGTTGGAGGAGCGGGGGTGCAGGTGGGAGAAGCTGTGCGCGGAGCCGGGGGATCTGCTGGTGTGGGATAGCAGGACGCCGCATTACAACTTGCCGCCGGCCGAGGGGAGCAGGCAGCCGCGGTTTGCCGTGTATACGTGCTACATGCCGGTGGCGGAGGCGACGCAGGAGGATTTGAGGCGGAAGAGGGACGCGTTTGAGGGTGAGTGCGGCGCGGTGGGATGGGCCCCCTTTTTTGTTGGCGGGATTGCTGACTGATGGTGGTGCAGCGCGTGTCGGGACTACGCATTGGCCCAATGCCAAACATGTTGGCAGCAACGTCGCCAAGCGTGATGGCAAGGATGATCCGCACAACAGGTTCAGGCCTGTCAACGAGCCGGTTCTGAATGAGCGTGCCTTCAAGCTCACCGGTATCCCGTACATCCAGGAGGAAACCAAGAGTACGGGTGGTGATGGACATGTTGTTTCCGCTGCTGCAGTTGTTGACGTCCCGCAGCCGGCGAAGATTCAGCCGGAGGTGGCGGTTGGGGCGTAAGATCGAGGACTGATTGCGATGGATGGCGTATTGCGAACTTTTACCTTCAAATTGGCTGTTCTAATTAGTAAACCGCTCGTTTGAGAACATTTGAGATTACACGTGAAAGCTGTAGCTCAATCAATTTCTGTTGAGGACCCTGGCAACCAGAACTAATGAAGACTGGTTATGTGATGAAAAAGGAAATGACGCAACGCAATGCAGCAGAATCAGACGCTAAAACAAGTCAACAAGGCATTACAACCACACTTCTCCGTAAAGGGGGGAATCATTATTAATACAGCCGCGCGAGTTCACATCATAACCCCGAGCCACCCTCATCGAAATGAGGTAAACCCAGAAACGTTTCCAAGTCGTAATCCCAAGGCGCCATCCCGAGATCCAGGTTTCCAGAAAGAAGTTGCGTCCACGGTTCTTCGCTCAAGAAGGAATCCAGCCCAGCGGTGTGGTGAGAAGAATATTGGCCATCGTCGTGTTCGGTTCTATCAGAGGAGCTCGGTTCTCGCGCCTGTGTCGCCAGCACATGACTTGAGTTACTTGAGATAGTCGCCTGTGGTTGTTGCCTTTCGCCAGGGATTTCCGACACTGGGACCGCCAGCTCCACGTGCTTGGAGGCCGTGTCGCGCATCAGCCCAAACATCTTGTTAAATGCTGCATCCTGGCCGACCGAGACGAAGATGTCCTCAGTAAAAGTCGCGATGTTGAGAAGAAGCTGCAGCTTGTCTCAGTGACTCGTATTTAGGGGGTGGATGGCAGCTTCTTACAGCCAGATCAGTCTTCACATTCCACCGGGCGGGATGCTTGAGGATGGAAATGGTGAGGACGAAGGTAGACAGAAGAGGTACCGAGGCGGTGAGGAGGTGAGCCAAGTCTCCGCATGAGCTTTTGAGTTCATTGAGCACGCGGACGATGGCGCGGGCTGAAGCAATGCAGATATCCTCAGCATGATTGAGTCGGTAGGATGATTGAATGTCAGGTACGTGCCGTTTGACCTGCTCGCGGAAGACGTTGGTGTCAAGGATCAGGGCCGTCCGGTGGAGAGTGATTATTCTATTCGTGGTTTTAGCGCGTCTTCGGGCAAGATCTAGAATTGAACCTTACGTCTCGTGGTAGCAGGCGGAGAAGAAGGTTGCAAATGGCTGGTCTTCTGGGGTACAGTACAGTGTTGACCCAGGTCGAAGATTGTCAGGCAAGCCTTCCGCCCACATCACCAACTGATTGTCAAGCTGAGCCACGTCGTGAAAGAAATCACGCATGCTCCTCTTCCGGTTCTTTTGGGTGTTCATGCTCTGTGCGATTGCACTTTGCACCTGCGCCAGACCGACCAAGTGATGTAAAAAGAAATTGGAGGGAGGTGAGCCAGGTGACGGCAAGGTCTGGTCACAATCTTCATCCCGAACAGCGGAGGGGCGCCCTGTTTGGAGGGCCATCATCTTTTCCAGACAGAAGAGTGACCACCAGATGTTGCGGTCGAGATGGATTCGGGGTCTGGCGAGATCCGAGGTGGCGTCAGCCCGGGCTTGGTCGGGCTGTTGGTGGCGGTGCAAGCCAAGTGATTGAGCCATGCGAACGGCGTGTCCGACCACGTGCCACGCACTGCCCTCCCTATGGCGACCCCTGAGGGCAAGTGCCAAAAGCAGCAACGCTTGGATAGACCGCAGATACGGCATAGCAACAGTGTGGGCATACAGTGAATAGGCACCCGTGAGGTATTCTATGGCCAGATCAGATGGCTTTCCGGAAATTGCATCCATTCCGATGCTCGTCACGGCGTAGCAGCAGGCAAGGGAAGGGAGATCTGATTGGCTTAAGCTCCGAGGGTCTTTGTCGGCAAGGTCCTTGAATATTCCAGTGAGTTCCGGCACGTCCAGGACGGGGAACAGGGGGTGGATCCGGGAGTGGTAGACCGAGAGATACTTGGCGCATTCTGGGTAGGGAGGCAGAGGTTTCGGGGAGGGCCATAAATCGTAGGTGAACTCTTCAGCAGTGGAAATACCGTAACGGAAAAACTGAGAAACGTTGGGCCAGGGTCCGCGGCGAGAAAAGGAAAGGTCGAGCCACTGCACAAGGACCTGAGAGCTGCTGGCGCCAAGGAATTTGCGCCTCACGGGTTCGTCGCCGTAGTTGATTGCGTAGTCGGAGCTCTGCGGCGTGAGGACGGCGTTGCCCCGTGGCTCTTCCTGGGCTGCGGCGGCAGGCTCAGTGCGAGGCTTCGGAGGAGATGGAGGAGGGCCGGCGCGGCTGGATGCTGGAGGCAGCGCGAATGTCGTCTCGGGCGTCGGCAAGCTGGTCCATGGCGGGCGAGACCGGGCGCTGCTCGTGGCGGGCAGCGCCGTACTGGTCGTGCTGGAGCTGTCCGTCCTGCGCGAGCCGGGAGCTGCCAGGGCCAGCATGCTCGTGGCGGTACTTGCAGTGGTTGAGGAATACGGCGAACCCGGATCCGAGCGACATTCTGGCGGCGACGGGCGGTGCTTTGCGGAGTGCTTGCGGTCGGTCGAGGCGATCTCTGCGCCGGTCTTGGGCTCGGTGGTCAGGCAGTGGAGGTTGCGAAGGCGACAGTTCAGACAGGAGGGGAGAGATTCATCGCAGCGGACCTTCTGCTTGCGGCACCAGTTGCAGGCGCGAGAGAGGCGCTTACGTTTGGGGGGGTGAATCGGCGGGCCGCCGATTGGCTGGCCGCGGTCCCCCATGTCGGCGCGTGAGCTCGCGTGAGACCAAGGCAGCAGTGACGCTTTCCGCCGCCAACCGCGCATGCCGCCCGTCTTATCCACCGCCCGTCCAATGCCGTCCGGCAAGTGGAGGAGATCGCCCATCGCCCGCCAGCACGTGCGGTGCCAGTGGCTGAGCCCCCTGCGGGGTAGTGGGGGCGCGCTGCGCCGCGGCGACCGCGACAGACGCCACAGTGTTATTGGGTCGGATTCGCTGGACTGCCTCCGCCGGCCCTTTTCTTCTGCAGCTGCGTACCGAAATGGAACAAAACCCAGTGCAATCCCGGACCTTTCACAACATCAACAACTGCGGGAACTCGATCCAAAGACC